>VTPC01004808.1:59017-94577 GCA_011009095.1 Ignelater luminosus
GCGATAGACAAAGCTCGAGTTTTGCCCTCCATTAACCTTCTTAAAAAAATTAAATACAGATATGTACAGATTAGCTTTCTTGAGAGATTTAAATAAGCTGCAATTAAACTTTATTTTCTGCAGCCCATCCACTTTGTTCGGCATATAAAAATTTTCTACCAGAACAAAAATATTAGAATGAATCCACAGCAAATCTCCACGAGTTTGGGTTTTCATTCTTTTTTTCCCCCACCGCTTACCAAAGGAAAATTTTGTTTCATTCACTGTTTTTCTTTCCCTTCAACTTTGAGCAAGATTTTTTGATTTGTAGCAAAAACTATAGAAAGTAAACCAAAAGGTTATGTAAAACTAGGAAGATGCATGAGCTGCAAAAACACAACAACCAAGAAGAAATGTCATCTTCCACAACGCTTATTAGATTGATCAGAATGTTTCTTATAGATCAACAACAGTTTTCTTTCTCTCTAAATGGAAAATTTAAAGTAAAAAAACAAACTGAATTTATGCTATTGACTTTTTACAAATTCTCAGTTAGGATAGAAAAACGACGGCCCAAAATATCGAAAAGTTCGTTTCGTAGGTCTCTGAAACACCTGGTATGATGATTTCATCAAAGCCCAATAAGGACCATTCACCAAATACAAAAAGGAAAACATTAGTGCTGACAATCAAGCAGATGTATTTCGAGATTCTCGTCAATGTAGCTGGCCAAAAATTGAATTCGGTTCTATAGAGAGTGTCTCAAGTAGGAGATGTAATTACTACCAAAAAAGATTTTTCCATTCTGTGGCAGCCTTAGGTGATTTTAAATAAAAAAAATCATTAAGCAAAAAAAATTGTCACTTCAAAATGTTTATAAAATGAACTAAAACGTTTCATTGTGTATTTTCAGAACGAAAATGAAATGAAATGAAAATTTTTTATATAGCTTGTAGTAAAGAGTACAAAGAGATGTCCGATGGTATTTGATACATTTTATAAGACCCTATGAGTATTAAAAGAACAGTAGGCAACGCCCAGGAGCTTTCCATTATGACATAAATTCTAAATTCTTAGCTTTAAGTGCGCTAGGGAGTCTTAAATAAAAAGAAATCAGAAATCAAGAACTAGAAAAACTTGAAGGATGTCCTGAAACGAATTCTCAGTTGAAAAATTATTGCCATTTGAAAACAAAAGACGGTCGTATATCAAATTAGAAAATGTATTGACATCTTGAAAATTTTCAAATCACTAGATGTTTGAAGTTGTTGAAAAAAACAGTTTTTGTAATAGTCGAGTATAAGTTTTATTCGACTCGATTTTGTTTCTTCTCCCCATCTGCCACCAAACTAAAAGTAAAGTGGTTCTGTGAATAATGAACGTTACATCACATAGAATACAATACAAGTGCCCTCGGGTATTTGAAGACCTTATAACACTCCATATGGTATTAAAAAAACATTAGGCAACGCCCAGTAGTTTTTCACTTCTGAATTTTTGCTGTTAGAATTTTAAAGGAGTTTATAAAACGATTAAAACTGCAATTCCATAAGGAAAGAAACCTCAGAGGTAGGTAGATTTGATAATAACGTCTTTATTATTGTTTATATTTTCATTGTTTGCAACGAACTTAATGCGTTCATAAAAATTTAATATTCACACATGTACAAGCTGTTTTGTCTAATAAAATGCTTTTGATGTTTTATTTTATAGAAGTGTTCTTTCTGTGTTTCAGCAATAAAATTTAAAAAAAATAATCAGTTACAGTGTTAACCTTAAATGCTTCCTTCTATCTAACCGTTTTAAAACTTAAATGTAACATATCTGATAAATAATAATAATTCTTATAAACCAAATGCGAGTGTATTCATTGATCAAAACTGTGTTTTCAGTTTTTCAGAAAAAGTTTACAAGAATTCGTTTCGTTTCAAGATTATTCGATTTGAAAAGTTGCCAGTCCATTGCGCCAATCCCTGCGTATTAAAATTAAGTAATTTCTAGATAATTTATGATCTATTTTTATCTTCATCATTCAACAATCAGAATTCAGAAAAAAAGAGATAAAAGAAAAACAACACGTAAATCTTGTAAATCGAATGATAATACGCTCAATTTTTACGACTTTCCTTTCATTTTTGCAATAGCATTTAGAGCCAAAATCAAAATTTATATCTTCCGATAAATCGGTAACCTCATGTTATAAAACGTTCAAAACAATTTAACCTCAATTTTTATTTAGATTACAAGACAGAAGAGGCCGAAGCTAACTAAAAATAAAATTTCTAAAGAGTTTGCCTTGCATTATTATTTTGTATTATTGTGGGAGGAATTATAAAAAGAATTACAACTATACAATGCGATCAAAATAATTCAATAAGGAAATTGCATGATATTGCGCCCTATTTAAATTTTCTAAAAAATTAGGTTATTATTATTATTATTATTATTATAGAATTAACGACATTTTTATGATTATTTATAATGCTAAGCCAATTTCCGTGTTGGCAAACAAACTAATAATAAAAAGTTTTATATTAAAAATAAAAGTTAAAATTCTGCTTTCTGCGTTATCAGGAAACTAAATTTTAAAATGCAGGAAAGTAACATTTTGTATTATGTATGTAGGTATGTACATACTACAATACATACTCATTTTAAAGGTATTATACATTTTGCAAAACATTCTAAAACGAGGTTGCTAGCACGTTCGGTTTATTTTAAGCGTTGAAAACTCTAAAACAATTTCGAGAACATTAAGATTTTTCAAATAAAATTAGAACAGGTTAAAGGAACTTTAAAACGGTTATTTCTGATGTCTTAATGATAAATTGTTATTTAATTGAAAAATTTCTTAAAAATATGTAAATTAGATTTTAAAAATAAAAGAGTAAACTTACAGATTTTTTCAAGAAGGATACGCTTGAATTCCTACTTGGTGGTCCAGAAGAGTTAAGTTTAAAGAGGCCGGCGGATGACTAATTTCGTCTCGACGCTGATGCTGACCGGCGTCCGATACGAATTATAACGAGAGAATCCGTTTTTATACGAATTATTTCTTATTTTATATAAAAAACAAAATAATACTACTTTTCTGGAATACGCCGACGCTACAAAATGTTTGCGTTATGAATGGAGAGTAAATATTTTTTGATACAATTCTTATTAAAGTGAGTCAGATTTAATTTAGAAGTGGATTTTCCTGACATATCGGATTTATTCTGACGTTTACCGAGTAAATTTAACAATTGACTAATATTTAGGTATCTTTTTATTCTCGTATTTGTGTAAAATCCAATTATGTATTAAATTTGAAATATTGCTTGGATCTATTTTTAATTATGAAGGATTATGTGTACACAAGAGCTTAGTCTAGTCGAATACTTTATCAACCCTATTCCAAACTCTTCTATTTCGATCATTTAGTTCAAAAGAACAATTAAGTGGTAATACATTTTTGGCGCCCTAAACGTGAGACCCTTTTAAATCCAAACTAAACTTGTCAAAGTGATATTGTTGCTCAAAGATCAGCAGTTGATGAGCGCAAGCTACTGAAATTATGCTTGGGATTGAAAACATTAGGAAACACAAGCTTTAATGTTTTTAGAACTTAATGGCGAAGAAGAACATTAGAATTGTAAAGTCAGACTAACCTTACTGCCCGTAGAAGTGTAGGTATGTAAATCTATCACGAAATCTGAAACTGTCAATTCAGAATTTCTAAATGCCAAACATTTTCTAGAACTAGCTTACCAATAAAGATCTATCGCAAAAGTTAAATGATCATCGACACTACTGATTGTAAATTCTAAGACTTTTAGACCAGTATTGGTATTAAGTCAATGGGCCACAAGAAGAGTTTTAAAATTCATCTTTAAGTTGATATCATTTTATACGCCATAGACAAAAGTATCTGGTATCTTTAGGAAGAACGTCATATAGAGTTGATCTCATTATTAGATATCTGTTGAAACGCAAGTGTAACACAGTGTAAAATCCATTCTGCATAACAAATAGAGTTGTAAGCAGGTAGAAATTTGCAAAAGTAAAAAGGAAATGGTCATAGTCCAAAAATTAATTTTCTTTATCGTTCAAACCTTTAGGAAAGTTACCTAACCAACGGCGCCTTTCGGAAGGAACTGTAGATGGTTTTAAAATCTGTGCATTTCTTTGGTTTTATGATGGATTAACTCGTGGAAACTTCCAGGAGAAAGAGGTTACGCGCATTTTTGTACACTGACTAGTATTAGTTTTATGATCAGTGATGGGTAAGATACAATAATATTTTATCTAGATACAGATATAGATAAACAAATGTTAATTGTATCTAGTAACAAATACAAGATACATTTTCATAATTATATCTAGATTCAGATACAATATGTAATTATCGTGTCTAGATACAGTATCTAGATACAGTATCTAGATAGTACCCATCACTGTTTATGACAATGGTAAGTATACAGCTTTGGCGCTAGTAGTGTTACAAACTGCTGGGTATAGCGAATAAAATTGATACTGTTTACCATCAAATCTTTAAAAATGCATGCCGTGGAGTTCGAGGTTGGTGGTGAACGATAGTGTAATGGCGATGACAGTAAGTAAGCCAACCGCGCATTTTAGGTAGCATTAAGTAATTGTAACCGCAAGAAAACAAAAAAAAATAAAAGCCAGGATATGGATGTCCACCCTGTGGTTTTCAGACAGAGAATTCTGTGAATCATACAGTTTCAAAGATTTAGTTGCTTGTTCCATTTTGAAAGTTTGGAAGAATATGAAAAGTTTTTGTTTGGGCATTTTTATCCTCTAAGATCATCTAGAAATCTAGTCATAATGATTCATCCTTTAACAAGATCAGGACACCTTTGTAAGATTACCAAAGAAAAATTTTGAAAATCATAAGTACTTAGGAATTTCATTTGAAAAATTTATAACAAACTAGGCTGAATTCAAACCCATGCCTTTCAAGCACGTGTTGGACGTCTTAAATTGTGTAGCTCTAGTCTCCCTTTGCTTCAATTTTGAATCCATACTGTTATAGCCATAAGAAGATTGTAAATGTCGTTTTTTCGGCAATCAACAGTTTTAGTTTTCAAACACTACACTTGGTGTTTGGGGTTAAAGCAATGAATATTTATTTTTTGTTTGCTCTTTGCCAATGTCTTGGTTAGCTTTTAGGCGTCATATGAAGAAAATCATAAAGAATAACTAACCACCCTCCTTGCAAATCTCATGCTTTGACAACGAACCACTATCTTTTTTGCTTTGTTGGAAGAAATCCAAATATAGCGATGGTACCACAATTACTGTCAAATATCATCAACTCCATTTACAATACAACATTCAGCCATATTCAATGTCATCATCGATACCATCACCAACATCAATCCACCGTCTTCAAAAGCTACCACCACTTAATTGCCTCTGTCAGTGCCATCACTACAACCAACACCATGTGAACAAGCAGCCAATTGCATATCACTATTCAACCACCATTCACTCTTTGGAGACTTTCCGTATTACAGATGTTGCCAGGTGGTTAAGTCACTGCAGGTAAATTGTGGGCAGAAGAATAAAACAAAGTTTATTTTTGAAAATTATAATGTAAATGAGCAATAAATTGTGTAAATCTTAAATTTTCATTTGTATAGAAATGATTTTTTTTGAAGGTCTATTTCAGATAAATCAAAAACGTGTTCTAAATACTAACAAAAAATAAAATCCATCTATTTTTAGTAAAAAAAGTATGATACAAGTCTAAATATGGATTCATTATTAAATAAATATACGTTGTATAGAAAAAAGTATTTTTTATCGTACATTGTGCTCTTTTTATAGCCTCGATCTAATTATGAGGAGAAAGAATCTATTTTTATCCTGACAATTGCTATCATTATTCAAATTTTATATTGTTTCATGATAAATATGTAATATAAATGTTACATAGAAAGTGTTAAATAAATAAAGTTGTTTCTAACGTGAAATATCAACAGAATCAAATGCCATTTAGGAACGATTTATGTTGGGTGAATATTGTTTTTTTACTGTTGTTATAAATTTTTTTTGTTTTTTATTTTTGGTAATATTGATATTACCTAGATAATACCTAGTAAATATTTACATAAATACTTTCTAGGTTATTCGTTTTATTAAAATATATAATGAGGATCATGTTTCGCATCCGTGGGTTTAGATTATAGTGCAGGTGATAATTAGCTGCACAATTGCTAATGCGTACACAAAACAAAGAAAATGTGGACTTTAGAAATAAATTTCTGCTTTGGCAATAACGATGACATTAAGAATAGTTCAGCTCAGATATAATAATTCTTATAAATTAATGAACTCAAGTTTTGCAAATTTTATGGGTGATTGCAAAATGTTCTTTATTAAGGAGTTTACAAAATTAACTTTTTTAAAAATTGTGTTCTTTTAAAAAAAGAACTGCAAGATAACATGTAGTTAATTTTGGATATAAGCTAATTAACTTTTACCTTTAATAACCATCAGAAGAATCACTTAGTCGACTGACACCATACTGTGTTTATCCTCCACCATACATAATCGTCTTCATCTCTTAATCAGCATCACTACCCTCCATCTTCACCTGCAACAACTTCAGCTATTCAACAATCCACTATCAAATTCTTGGATCTGATCACTTCAATCAATGAGTCGCTTGCATCCAGTTGTCTTTACTTCTATCAACAACATATCTTGGGCAGTCCAAACTATCGACGTCATTATGTCCCAAAACAATCGCTTTTATTCCAAGAATTCATTCAACACCCAACACCAAAAAAATCCAAAATACAGTATGAGCAAACGTAATGTCAATTTAAGGAATGGTGAGAGATTAAAAATACTTGAAGTTTCTGTTTTTTTTTCTGGAGACAAATTGAACAAAATGAAATCCTGCTTAATATCAGTTTGAGATTTTTTATTCCAGTAAAGTCAAACTAGCCTTTTTTGGCCATAGCTGTTTGCTAGATCTCCAAATCAAGCAGGCCGATTTATGTGGTTCTTGAATAAACAATTCCATTGGAACCCATTAGGGATCGTGAATTCTAGCCCCTCTTTACAGTAGAATACCAGAAAAATAGACTAGACTCTTGAGAAGTTCAAGGTGAATATTCCTCGCTATTGTTTTCAGTTAATCAAAATTGAATTGTTTCCGTAACGTGCGTTTGGGTTGGGTAAAATGAAGGAGAGATATCCCGTTTTGGGATAGTAAGCCTATGTGCAGCTATCACCAAAACAAATCTTTTCCATTTAAGTGTCAGCAGATTCCAGAGAGATTTTAAATCTGGACAAAAAATTTTTCTCGGGAACAGAATATCGTATTGACACTTTTGTTGTTATGTAGCCTATAGTAGCCTATAGTATACAGTGTGTCCACATTTCGATGCTCACTATTGGGATCTCGGAAATTGTAAGAGATACGAAGTCGGTTAAATTAGAAAAGATTTGGCTATTTTGGAGATCAGTTTACTATCTTTGCTCGTTAAAGAAAATAAGATAATTTTGTTTTTAGCAAATATCTAGTAAGCCGTAGACTTTTTTGAAAAAACGAAAACATAAGTAAACTGATCTCGTATCTCTTACAATTTCTGAGATCCCAATAGTGAGCATCGAAATGTCGACACACTGTAGAGTGCAATAATAGAAGCGGTTCTTCAATTACTCCTCGGTATACTCTGTATTCTGACACTTTATAGGCTCATTTTATGTGGTACTAAATCAAAAAAATATATATTCGCGGATAGCAGCATTGAATGACTACAAAGAATCTCTGAGTAAACGCCAATTTCAGAACAAAACAAAATAAAAAACTAAACAAATCATATGTAACTTATGGTCTTACATAGGTTTCAATAAAAAGTCCAGAACTCTAAGATTGTGAGCGATTTTTGACAATTAATTACGAAACGGTAGCGGACAGTACCGCAGGACTTCTTGCATTGATCATTATCGTTCATTGCAGATTTCTGTTTCTTTAGAAGTTGTGAAAGCTTCTTTTCAGCAGTCCAACCTTATAAAGATAATTTAGTAGAAATTAAACTGCAACACTTGTCCGAGATGATTAATTGATGGGGCAAGAGGAGCAAACCAATAAAATTCCTTCTTGCCGACTCTTGCATTAGAGTCCTGCACAGGCTGAAATTTTCAGATCCGGCCCAACTGGAAGTAAACTCGTAGTGGCCCGAGAAAAATTCGGTAACTTTTTGATTGGTCTGAAAAGAACGGTTCGCCAAGCTCGGAAGGCCTAAGGTGCCCATATGGCCTGTGGGCCAATAAGACTGAATGACCCGACAGGCCTGGAAAGCCCAATAGATTCTTAAGTTGAAGCCCAGCCTAAGCCCGAGTTCTGGGCAGAGAAGCCCGACCAAGAAACCTTTGCTTTATTCAGTATAAAACTAATGCCCGTCCTAGTCAGCACAGAAATAGCTCCTGTCTTGATCAGTAAGAAAAAGTTTTCGATCCAGTGCAGTAGGATGATCCTCCTCTTGGGTTCAGCATGAAAATAATGCTTGTCCGGGTCAGTACGAAAATAATGCTCGTCGAAGTCGAAAATAACCCGTCTGAGTTGGTACGAAAAAGATCTCGGTCCGGTTCACTTCGAAACAGTAAAAAGATAACGGCCCGAAAAGTTCGACAGACTCTATAAGCTCAACAGCCCGATAGGGCCGAAAAGTGCGACCCGACACTTTCTGTACTGAACAGTCTGGGAGGCTCGGGCGACCCAATTGACGTGCTCGATTGTAACTTTTTCAACGTGGTGATCTCGCTCATTTGAAGAGGTACTTGCAAAAGCTGAGAAATTCAATTTTTGTTTTTTGACTGTAACTCTTTTATTATCTGAATTTAAATTTGAATTCAGTAAAAACGGTCTTAAGATAACTTTTTATTTTCTATAAAATTGTTTTAGTCAAATTTCTAGAACATTTATCAGGTTTATTGTTTCTTTTTTCTCTAATTAAAAATGATAGGAACATTCTGAACGTCTTGTATTTCCAATAAATCTTTTATTTTTAGATTCGTTTATCAGTTCCCTTTTTATAGTACCAGAGCATAAATCATTTATACATTATAATTTCATATCAATGTGCTTTGATATGAATTAATCATGGATACAGATGGTACAGGACAAGTGGGCTTGTAATTTTTCTGAAAACTTCGCGATTATTTGTTAAAACTTTATCACAGAATTGGTGGGCGTACCTTTATTATTTTACCGTCTTATACCCATTAGATTTATATTGCATAGAGCAAATTGTATTTATTGTGTTTATTTTAGTTTTTCTTTTTAATTTATTTTTTGGATTTACAGAGTGTCCTATAATTTGTTTACTTGAAATAATAATTATTATTGCAAAACTAAAAGAAAAAATATCATTAATTTGTATACAGGTGAGCAAGCACACGAGATAGGTAGATATCCAGGGCATTAAAAATGTAAACAATTACCTTTACGTATGCTACGTTATATTAGAATCTATATTTAGGCATTGATAAGATTAACGAGATAGTGTAACGGCTATAATGAGAGAGCCAAGGTCGAAGAGTACTCCATGGTAGGACTCCCACAAACGGAGCACCAATTGTGACTTCGAAGTACATAATGTGTGTCTCTAGCAAGTGTGTTTTAATAGTGATCGGGTAGAGCCGGATCGTGCGATAAATAATTAATGAGAGTGTGTACTATCAATTAAAAACTTTCGTTAGCAACACTTTATTTATTTTATTATTGTACACAAAAAGTTTTTTAAATTATGTGAAAATCAAAATGTTTAAATTGTGAAAATTTGAAAACTGAATTATTAAGGTGAGGAATATCTTCCTTTTTGTTTATTTAGAATTTTAAATGCACGAAGAGGTTCTTTCCTTTTTTATGCTAATAAGGCCAAAATATCTGAACACAAAAGTTTTATCTTAAATAAACAATGCAAATTGCAGTTTTACGTCAGACGCTTTCAGGTATACTAATAAAATGACTTCTTGGAATAACGAGATGACTTACAATTAAAATTTTACAAAATTATTTATAATTTATAAATTAACCTTTAGTTTATCTTAAACAACATTGTGTAATAAATAATGTAACGAATTTTAAAATAAAAACCAAAACAAGTTTCCATCGTGATAATAATTATTAACCTCTACATACGGTCTTATATGTATATTATTTACATCCACGCTTAAACTAGTATGTTATATAATATTAATTTTACGATTCATAAACCATAATTTTTGTCATCATCTCATCATCATTTATTATGTATAAAAAGAAAACTAACGACGCTCGCGTCTATATTTAGATTTTTCTTTTATAGCAAACAATTGCTCCAGCATTTTTCATTGTTCACAAATTACAAACGTTAAATGCATGCACAGATCTTTTGTTTTAAGTAAAAATAGAGCCTTTCAATTTTAACAAATGATAGCTACTACACACATTTATATTACCAAACAGCTAAATTTAAACGTTTGTTTTAATCAAGCGCGCCTTGTTGGAAAATATTTGCTGAATCTATTTGCGTTTTATGGTTTTATTACATTGTTTCTTATTGTTACACGTACACATTTGTGTTGCATAAAAAATCTATTCTGATTTTTAAAACAAACAGAGAAAGTGATTTTTTGTGTCAACATAACCTATATTCTAGTAGGTATAACGTGAAATATTCTACCAATTCGAATAGTTTTCATTCTGCAATATCGATCGTTGTGAGTTCCATTTTAAATTGTCCAGTTTAAAATAATAAACTTGAATTAAGCAGCTGCACTCTTCTATTACGGTAAAAAACTTTAATGAAAAGGTCAATGGTTCTTGCTCAATTTTCTAATTTGCTTTATGTTAGATAAGCTGTGAGTCTTGGTTTCCTTAAACTTCCTTTTGAAGATGACGTAAACTATATGTATTGTAGAGATGAATAAAATAGTTTGCCTTTGTTTGGGTTAAATCGTCAGGTATTTGTATGTTATCAGAAATCAAATTAAATTTCTTACATGTAAGATTCAATTTATAAATTATTTTTTCTTCTCAGGTGAAATACATTTATTGAGCTCGTAATTCTTTTAGATTTTCTAGAAATCTGGATATTTTCGAGATGGTTATGTTTCTTGGTCTAAACGCCTATCAGGAGACCTCCAAAATCTGACATAACGCAAAAGGGTTCATCTTACCAGTTTATTAATTTCTATCGTCCAGTATTAATTTTGGATTTATATTTTTTATTAAATTTTACATTCATGGCGACCTGATTCAAACAGTCAAAAAACCATACTTTGACTAATTGACTATTTTCCAATACACCAAGTTGCTTTCTTTCCAGAATTCAACACTAAACAAGCTAAAAACTCTGCTAATGTATTCATTAAAATGAAATTCTAAATGATGAAGAGATCAATCATTCTGAATCGTTTTCCAGATTTTTAAGTGCCCTATTGCAAGACAAAGCGAAGACTGGCAGATACAATTGTTGCTTTATTGGAATTTATTAAAAATTCTTTCTATTTGCATCAATAAGTAAGTATGTGAATTCAAATCAAATCAAATGGCTTCCCTTTTACTAGATATCGTTTGCATAGCCTTAGAAATACACCTTTGTTGTAGACAGTTGCTGGAGGCTAGAGCTCTTTTGAGAAAATGAGCTATGAGCTAAATAAACGTTAAAAATCCGCCGAATGCAGTCTATTGTTGTAGAAGTTTTTTTCTCTTTAGGCTTCAGTCCGCGAATATTAAAAAGAAAGCAAAAATCTCCAGTAGGAATAATGACAAACTAGTTCGAACGGTGGTGAGTGAATGATGGACGAGTAAATAAATCGAAATGGAGCACCAACACAAGACACTGACCAACCCGCAGTATTACCGTGCGTGGATATTTTCTTGAGATGCTGTAGAATTAAAGAAAAAAGCAAGATGTGAAAAGTCTTCATTAGATGGTAAAGAAAGGCATCCAACCAGCGCAACGCAACAGTGCCACAACTTGATACTCAAAATATTGATCTGGGCAATGTTGATGGCATCGATAAAACTGATAAAAATCGGTATTGATTGCAGTGGTGTCGTAAGGCCAAACGAAGAGTCCTGGCAGGTACCATGGGAGTTGGGTATACCTTATGAACTCGTTTATTCTTCTGCAGATCATCAGGCTTTAAAGTAAGTTGTTAGATTTCTTGGGAGAGTTGCTATATCTGGTTAGTGGACATCTATACAATACAGTTAACATTATTACTCGAGTGTTTTACTTTTCTTATTGTTATTGTAACTGTTTGTGGTAAGGTTTCCCAAATGGTTAACAAGGAGTTTTTAGACTTGTTGTCTGTGTGACATTCGCTGCTCATTGTGTCAAAATACATATGAAGATGACTTGACCTATACCTATTAGTTACGATAGTGTAAGTTCTTGGATCTTACAACTTCTTGTCTAACTCTTGTTGGAAAAACCTTTTGATAGATACATATTATGGGTTATCATCTTATGCAATTCTGGAAGGGCCTCACCTTATAGGGTTTGGCAAGAAGATTATATTTTTAATTTCTCTTTGGGCATATGCATATTGGGCTGCCAGACGCATACCAAGTTGATATTAGTAGCAATAAGGTCTTTTGTTAAGTGGCTTTCATAAGCAACCAGTGGACCAAACAGTGACGTATTGAAGAAGGTGAAGTCGTCATTAACAGAGAGAGATCGATTCGGCAAACGACGTATTGAAGCAAGGAGGTCTGTGGAAAAAGGAACAGGAAGTGTCAAAGTTACCGGGTTGTGGTGAAGTGAAGGTAAAAGAGAATAAAAAAAGGTGGTAAAAAAATAAGTTAAATTTTATTTTCCTTCAAATAACAAAAATAAATGTAAAATTGTTAAAAAAAATGTAACTGTCAGTTTGACTGAGTTTGTCACGTGTTGATCAAGGTGTCATTATTATCGATTATCCAAGTTGCATAAAACAATCACATTATAACCTTTAATCACAATTATTTGACGTTTGGCCAAATTATTTGACATTAAAAGAAAAAAAATTATAAACTTTCAATAAACATTATCTATTGTATCACAATATGTTCATATAGTCTCTGTAAATCCTTTTCTTGACTACCCAGTTTTGTTTCTTTTTGATCTCATTGAGCGCTGTATAAGTAACATTGACCTGACCTTCTTGTAGTGTAAGCAAAAAAAGTCTTTCTTGCAATGTTGGTAAGTGTTGCAGTTGTTATTCAGCTGATTGAGAAATAACGAGTGGACCGTTGGACAATGAAGGTATCAGCAAAGCAGATCATGAGGACATCTGTTTAGATCAAAGTAACTATGTATGTCGTCGAAATGAACGTTTTTTGCTCTGACGGTGATAATTTTGTTTCTTCAAGAAACTGCTTAAATACCTTTTGATGATCGTGGTAGAACAGGAGTGTAGGATTCAACCAGAACAGGTCATTTGTAATTTTTACCGTATGTTTTAGTGACAATTTGTTTCATTAGCTATCCAGTGTTTCTTTTTCATAGTCCATAAAGATAATAAGTATCAACTTATACACAATGATAACCTTAAAAAATGTTATTTAGAAATTATCTTTAATTACGATTATAATACATTTACAACCTTTGTTTCAAAATAAAAATAATGTGAGTTAATCATAGACTTAGAACGTAATTATTTATAATATAAACAATCTTAACGTAATTAAAAAATTAAATCGAAAACAAATAAAAGCATCAAAATGTAATTATTGTGAAAGGCTTTTCACCAGTGTGAATTACATAAAAATTTATTTTAAGTTAAATTTTCTCTTTTAAGAATCTTTTTCAAATTCAAATTATAGTTTTAATTTTTCTTTGTGTTTTAAATACCTCTATAAATTGTTTATATCCAGCTGAAATTGCATTTTCCACGTGTACTTTCTGAATTGTTTATTTTATGTCTAATTTGATTAATCTCCAACTAATTTTAAATTTCACACAACATGACGTTTTCATTACATTCAAATAAAATATACATAAATGCTAAATCTGTAAAAAAAGATCAAACCCTTCTTCTGAGAATTCCAAAAATAACTCAATTTGAATCACTTTTTATCCAGCAGCCAGACAGCCACGATTTTCTCATTTACATCTAACGACAGGTTTAATGATTCTCGTAAAATTCTTTTTTAGGAATAGCCCTAAATATCTTACTAATTTTATTGCCGTAATGTTACCCAGTCATTATATCAAGAATGTAATTATTTCTGTTCTATATCGATTGGGTGCAAGTGTAAATGCCAGGTTTGAGTTGTAAAATTTGCTAAAAAAAACTATTAATTCTGTAAGTATAGGTATAACTACATGTGTATGTGATAGCTCTGACGCATTTACGTATTGGCTTTCGTTTGATTCAGTGGTTGTGTTATTAATTAGGTGTTTTAGTTGAAAACCAAAACGGTGAACGCAAATATCTTAAACAGAAAAAACGATCAATGGTTTAAATTAACAACAAATTGTAGAAAATGGGCTTGAAATAGTGACCAATTACAGCTGAAGGTAACAATAGTACAATTTACAAAAACTGTGGACAATATCATTATTCAGCTTGTTGAATTATAACAAATACCGTATAAGGTATACAGTATGTTCTAAATAGGTGGGACTAGATTACATAAAATGTGAATATCTAACTTTTAATGTTTTCCGATGTTACAATTTTTTAAAATCGCTAAAACTGCCTCTATCAAGCAGAACAAATTAAATAATAAATCTTTAATTAGAAAAAAATCTTATTAACAAAATGTTACAAAAATTGAACGTAAAATTTGCTTTTTTTGTCATATATGAAAAATAGACTATTTAAAGATTAGACGCTGACACTATTTTATTCTATAATGGAAGCGATAGTACGATTGTATTAAACCCGCCAAGCCTCATCTTCCTATATTAAGAAATAATAAGAAAACTATTAGTGTCTCTACAATACTTAATTATGGAACACCCTGTATAGTGAAAAATAATTTTAAAATACACGGAAGCTGCTTTTAATCTCCTTTTGTTTTAAACCGTTACTAGACACAATAAAAGATACTGTAAAAAATGGAACTGCACCGTAGTAGCATTTTAGTGGCCTTTGGAGCGGGTTAAGGTTAATCTAGATGTAATCGGTGTATATAAAAACACAATTCTCTTTCTATATTAGATTAGATCATTTAAGAACGACCAGTAGCATATAGTCTACCGTCTTTGAAAAATAAAATCATGAGTTAGCAGGTGAACTCTTGAATTCATCAATTCATCACTTTGCCTAACTGTTATTTGATTTTAGTTTGTTAGCGTAAACAATCTTTACTTTGAATTTGCCTGTTGGCTACTTAAGTTTCAAGTAAAAAGCATTATCGCAGTAAATATAGTTACCGACGGATTTGGCGTTAAACAAAATATCTTAGCAACTCCAAATCCATGAGTGATAAACGTTTAGATTAAGGACATCTTTAAAAAAGCTTTTGGGAAAATGTTTACCCTAAATCTAGAAATTATATTATTGACTGGTAACTTAAACTGCTACAAATTTTGGTATCTTTAAGTAATGTTAAATCATAAATTAAGATAGTTAGCTCAGGTTACTTTCTTAAGTTTACTATCATTTGAGATATTTATCGAGAGTGCGTTAACAACTAGGTTTGGTAAGATTTATCCTCGGCATCTTTGATGTTTGGTAAAGCCTGTTCATTTGAATATTATTTAGCTGGTATCATATTGCGATTAAGATTTTATGTAAACCAAGGGTTCATGTTTCCTGTTTTAGGAAACATATTGCTTCTGGAGAAAGCTGCCGTGACGACGAGCTCCAGCTGCGTAGATAAAAATTAGTCATAGTGAATATATGTGTAAGTATCAGCTGAAGCAAGGCTATCTTAGCGTGTCTACGAAAACTATTTCTCCAAAGCATTATTTCGAACTTAGTCTTTTACCAAAGGCCGGAAAGAGTGAACCAGTTGTGGGATTCCTTTTCCTTTACCTCGGCCGTCGACCACAACTGGCTTCCTTTAATATTCAGAAACCTTTCGTACTGATTCTCGAAGGGCATAAGATTCTTAGAACCCGCCCCATCTCCGATGATAGAGCTAAGCAAAGTGGCATACCTATTATTGTATGTTACGTCAAACCTATTTTTGCACGTAACATCGCTTAATGGATTTGCACAAAAAAGGTTGATTGTTACATTTTTGTACTCTTTAGATATAAAGACCCAAAATAAAATTATCATGTTTGTTCGGTTTCTTTCTTTTGTAATTTCCTCCTTTAGTTATCACACTTTAACTTTAACTATCTAATGCAACAAGTTCTTCTTAAACGACAATCCCCAAAAGTTTCCAATCATCTGTGTAAGTTTAAAATTGCTATAAATATTATTCATCTAGCTAAGAAATCTAATCTCAAACGTTAAGCTATAGTGTACAAAGCGTGTAAATTGCCTTGACTTGACATCGATGCAACTAAATTCTTGCGAACTAAGGATTAGAACTAAAAGGAAGAGATGAATAGCTCCCGTTCTAGATAGAAAAACAACAAAGTATTGGGTGAATTGTTTTTGAGAAACCCTTGAAACGTTTTCAGGATTGAAAGCAAACTAAGATTTAGCGGGGTGGGTAGCGCGCCTGAGGCAACAATTCACAAACTTTCTTATGAAACGAACCCTTTTTTTCATCAATCCGGCCTGTTTCTTGCAAAGCAAGAAAAATAAAGATAAAATTGTTTTTACATGCTTCGAAGCTGATTCGTGTTTTGTTGTCCACTTGGTTTTTGGTTCGAGAAAATTTTGAACAACGACAAATTCTGCTTGAAAATGACCACACAGTTGAGTTTGTTCAATATAATTCTTCTCTTTGAACAATTTCTTCTGAAATGGCTGTTCTTACCTTGCCCAAATTTTGCCATCATGGAGCAGATTCATCTAAAATAAAGTCAGACCCAAATATTTTATTTTGGTTGAAAATAAGTCCACTTTGTTGCTTTAGTGAACCTTTAAATGCAAACTGCTTACTTGACATAACTTTATAAAACTTTAAACTCTAATCAGGCCAATCAAACATGATGATACTGCATAAAACCTTAAACAAATTGTTGAAGATTTGCGCCCTCTGGCCAAACGCTATATATCCCATCCTGGTATATGTTCTTACAGAAATACATTAGTTCTTTTTTTTGAAATTTGCAATCTGGGATGCAACATCTCTGAATGCAACTAAAGTTTCCAAATTCTGAACTTAACATTTGATCTCGACATTTTTTTGATTTTAGCAGAGGTCTTTGTAAATTATTATAATCCGCCGTACAGTTAACTTAAGTGAATATCATCCAATTACTTGTTAAGGTAAGCAAAAGTGTGTTATAAAAAACCAGATGAGAAAATACTTTAAGCAGCCAATTAAATTAAAGAAAAAGAATACGAATAAAAAGAAAAAGAGGAGGAGAATACAAAGAAGGAAAAGATATAAATGAGTCTCATGTGGAAATTGACAGAAAAATACTAAGAATAAATAAAATACGAAGCATGACTCAGTTTAAGGACAACAGACATACAGGAGAGACGTTTTGCTAAATGTCACATAATTGCCATATCAAATATTGCATATCAATCATTTGTTATTAAAATGAAGACCAAAATCATAAAGTGCATAGAGCAAATGGCGAGATAGCACGAAGTTTGTTGAAATCAAATTTTTTACTTTAAAGGAGATATGGGTTACCAATCACGAACAATAACAAATTGCTCATTTGCTTTGGGATTTACTTTAAGTTGTTCTTTACTTTTAGAATGTCTTGCGCTTTCGGGGCCCTTTAAATTTTTTGGAAAGTGTTTCTCTTTTAATAGAAAGCAATTCTAGTAGATTAAGATACTAATTAATGTTGGAAGTTACATAAACAACTTTTGAAACATGCGTAGCACCCAAATTGGAGTATTGATTGGTTGCAACTTATCAGTCCAATCGGAATTTTTAGGACTGATCTTTTTGTGGTGCCAAAAGCATTATCCGGCTATTCTAAAAGTGACAAGGTGTTTTTAATCAGACTAGATGCTCTAGTTAGTTCCTACAATGAGCAGACGTTGAACTTTTACTCTGATTCCGAGAACTACATAAACTAACAGACTTAGAAAAGTAAAAAGTATGAGATAAAGTCTTTCCGCACCTTGTATCTCCTTGTCAACACTATAATTTAGGCCATTCATTGTTAGACAATCCGTATTAGTAGAACCAATCATTGCAGGCCTTGGCACCGGATCTTGTTCGCATTAATCAATTTCATCCAAACTCGGAGAACGGGTAGGTCTTGGGGGCCTTCGACCGTTCCTAGTAAATCTTAAAACTATCCTGACTCGAAGTTGTAAGGAAAACCGTCGATCGGCACCAAAAAATCTCGCATCCGAAACAAAGAAGCTTGAAATTTTCCAGAAAAACCGTTCAACCGGCGAGATATCCTCCGAAAAAAAAATCGACTTGATTTGGCCAACTTTGCCCTTTCTTTCACGAAGAAATCGGAACGCCCGCTTTAAAAAGATTTGTAACGACGCCGGAACCGAAGCCCCAATCGAGCTGAGATCTTTTCTAGAATAACATGCAGGATTCTACAAACTCACCTGGTGCCTAGCATTAGCGTAAGCCGGTTTCTGGAATGGTTAGAAGGCAAAATTAAAAACGGCGTTAGTCTCTATACACGTTTTCCTACAAGGTCGAAACGAAAACGGTGAAAATACGGTCCTGAAATCAAATTTTTGAAGTTGACACTATTAACACCTTGAAACCTCGCCTTGTTCTGTATTATATTAAACTACTCGTATGTACAAACTTTCAATTATGAGGATTTCTGAATGGCGCATATGTACAAATACATGATTTTTACTTCCATCTTTAACATCTAGATACTACTAGCAATCATCAACCATTTAAATTTAATCTTGAAAAATAAATTTTTTATTGGGATTTCATTTTTAATAAGGAGAAATTAAAAATTATATTGGTAACACTAACAACAGTCGTTCTCAAACACAATGATTAAACAGAACGAAAGGTGCAAAAATGGTTTACATTAAATTAGCAAAAAGAGAAGCTTTTTAAGTTAAGGTTACTATTTTTAGTTAAATTAGATGACAGAAACAATAATTCTAGTTGAGGAAATAAATAAATTTGATAGATGATTTCGACTTCCATTTTCAGCAGCTAGATACCACTAGTCAACACAAATTCTGAAATATGAAATTATCATTTGGTCTTTATTTTTAAATAAGGAAAAACAATTAAAGAATTCAAATGTTGATAATGGCGCAATAACTTTAAAAACGGAAATCTGTTGGGATCTAATATATTAATTAAAAACTTGTAAAATTCCAAATATAGACTAAATTAACTCAATGTAATAGTGCTATAATTGGTTTATATTTAGTAGATACTAATACGGGTTGGCTGTTTTATGACGTGCAATGCGACAAAAAAAATACACGTGGTGTAGGTGACACCATTTTCAGACAGTTCAATTATTATTTACATGCAAATAGATAACCTGCAAGTTTTATCAAGAGAGAGGTCACAAGGTTTCAGGTCAATTTTGTACAAAAGAATCGAGAAATAATAATAAAACTGTTTGGTAACAAAAGGAAAACCGTGAATGTCGTTTTAAATGAAAGAAGACTTCAAAAATGTATGTACGCACACGTTTTAAATTTTTTATTATTGGAATCATTTATTTAGAAAAATTAAAGTTTTAATTAAATTTAGTTACCTAAAGTTTTAATTACCAAAAATTAATTTATTAGTCGAAATCATCAGGTTGATTTCTAAACTAAACAATTCTTTGCATTAAAATGCATTAAAATATTTCGTCCCCTAGCTCTCAACATATTTATATAAATAAATAAAAAAAGGAATATATAAATAACAAATGAATATGAAATTGAAACAATACCTGCCGATAAAAAATAGAACAAATTTGTTGACGTTCAGATGTTTTGATTTCCGATCTTGTTTACAATTTTGTCGGGGAACATTTTCTCGGTTTGAAAAGTGACTATATAAACGAAGAAAATTCCTGGAAAAACAGTTGTTTGTTGAAAATACGTAAGTGCATGTAGAAACGGGGTATCAGACGATATTTTAAAATACTAAAGATATTAATTTGTTTTAAAATAACAAAAAGAGAATAAAACAAAAACCTAAACAAGTTATTCCTATACAGAATGACATAACAGGATGTAAGTCATCATAAAACGATTCCATTGTATATTTAATGAAATCTATTATCAATTTATCACGATCATAAAACCATTTTAGTTATTAAACGTAATCCGACGAATTTTGTTTTGTACTTGATAGATAATAAACAAAGAAGTAACTATTCTATTTTATATGTAATTTCAAGAAATGTTTGAAAGAAAAAAATCTATCTTTTGTCATTTTCATTCTGTATTTTGATTAGAAACTGAAAGAAAAGCTAAAAGATAAAAAATGCGATGAGACAACAAATATTTTAAAAAAGATTAGCGCTATATATTACACCATGAAATGTCACATTCACAGTAAGTATTTCCGTTTCAATAAATGTTTGTGTCAGCTAAATTAATATTAAGATTTCTCCAGTACTGTGTCGACCAAAAAACACGAAGTCAAAGTTAACCATGGCTGTTACCATGTGTCACCACTGTTACGACCGCAGACAGCTGTTGACAGAGGTTATGTTATGTTTACAGTTTAAATAAGTTACTGTCTGCTGTCTAACAATACTGACACATCGTGCTAGTACCTTTTACTTTTGCCCATTCTCAACCTCATCTATTCTTTTTTGTTTTGTTTGTTTTAGCTTTTTCTGTTTGATTTCATATTGTTATTTTCAATTCATCATTCTCAACAATGCTATCTATCTTTTTCCCAACGATGAGCTTCTCTGCAAAAACATGAAATGGTGTGTACAAAATTTTCTGGTCGGTTCATCTCTTCTACTTCATTACACATTTCATTTATTTTACTGGCTTTCATTAATCGAGCTATAAAAATAGAGATCAAGCTGTTTAAAGTTTAAACTTAAGTAGCAGTTAATGAGGCAACATAGGTGGTCAGCCGGTTTAGGAGGTCCCTCTTCTTCAAGTTTTCAGTTGGTGCAATGAAATTTTTGGGTGAAAATTGTTAGGTTAGTCTGTAAAGTGGACCCAGGTGATTGTAGATGATTCTTCTTTCCATCACCCAGAGTAAGTGATGCAAGCAGTTAGCAGGACCGGAGATTCCGAATTTCGGCGACGAATTGTGATCAAGGTTTTCATCAGCCCGCTCAACACAGAGGCACTAATAAGCATGCAGCTTGTGGTCTTGCTAAAGTTGCTATCAAGTTAAATGGCCTAGAACTTCATGGTGTCTGGAGTGATGATATAGCATCAAAGTCAAGAAATTCGTGTTTTTGTTGAGTTATGAAAAACATTCAACTAGCTTTACTGGCCAAATATTTAATTAGGATTATCTGAATTGATCTAGTGAAAAAACCGTCTCACAGCGCAACCGATCTAGCCACATTCCATAGTAGAATCATCCTGAAGAGAGCGACGAATGCAAATTCAGATTCCTACTCTCTTAGGTGACTGGAGTCCTTCAAAACCAAGTCCAAAGCAGCGGTGATACATATCTTTGTGGCTTGGTCTTTTTCGTCAAGGCTACCTTGGAAAATCAAGTTTTTGATACCTAATAATCAAGAAATCCAAAACAAAGCAATTTTCTCTCATGGACAAGTTGTGTGCAAATTTTAAAATTTGTACTGCCCTAGAAAAAGTTTTTCCTAAACTGTGTTAACTTTGCCAGTAAATAATCGCCGCATTTTGCTCTCTTTAAAAAGGAACGTAATTAGTACTAATTAATATTAAATAGACAAGACAAATAATTTACAAAATAATTAATGCAGCAGTCGTTATTCTTATTAAATTTTCCTACGTTGTTAAGAAGAAATGAACGCCTAAAAATCAACTGATTCTATTAAAGAAAAGTCAATTGTACAAAACATTTTAAGAATACCTACTGTGAATACTACCTATTATTTTTCTTGCGGTCTGCAAGAGAACGTGAATGTACTTTTTAAATTTAATTGTTCTTGTTTCGATCTAGTTATGCATTGAAACTTTCAGAAAAATATCAGTTTTTGTTTGCTGTTGTGTTTAAAGCACATGCTTCAGAGATCTTTTCCTTTTTTTTCCACTAGAATTATCAAAACTAATTTCTGAACATCTATAGCTTTAGGATTTGACTCGCTTTAGTTATTATATGTTGATGCCTTCTGGGACTCAATGTTTGTTTGAAAAAATGGACTTATTTCAGTCTTTTAAATTTTTATTCTTTCTGATCTATGGATATACTTTGTTTGGATAAGTTGCATTTGGTTCTTGTAGACAAAAGATGGGAAAACTTGAGCCTGGGGCCAAACTGGCTTGTAGAACGACAAAACGTCTTTTGTTAAATGCCTGCTCTAAAGTTATTGTTTGCGCATATATTTGTCTTTATACGAGCCAATTCGGCTTCGGGAGCCACCTTATTTGGAATTTACACAAGCTCTACAAGAGATAATGACTCATTGAAGAACTAATGCTTTAGAACTTGAGGTTTAAAAATTCTATTGTTTCAAAGAAACGAAACGACACGACTGGTTGTTTCAAAATTGTTTTCCACTGGTGTGACTTTCAGAAAATCAGGCTACCATCCATTATCTTTTGTTCTTTAGGCAGATGTGTGTATCTCTTCGATTATTGGAAATGGTAAGAAACTTTCTAAACTATAAAAGAGAAGCTCAACGGTTAGGTCACCGTGAAACCCTACCCATGTTTCTGCTTATCTCTATTAAGGAGTTTAATGGAGGGAAAAGTCAAATCTTAAGTACCTAAGATGGCTCGTTTTAGGGTGGAATTCAATTTGTGCCTGTCTGTATTTAGCTCTACTAAGAAGAATGAAAGCCAAGTCTGAGCTTGAACCACTAAAGATAACCCGTTGGAAAGTGAAGAAAATTAATAGAGGGAAAAGCTTGGCTTGGGGCCTGTTGCAGAACAAAGCCTAACTCGTGCCCTTATTTAATTCTAAGAAGATTAATGGAGGGTAAAGCTTGACATTAGGCCACTGAAGGTGACCCATGAGAAGGTGAAGCCTAACCCGGTTCGTATTTAGTTCTAGTAAGAAGGTTAACGTAGGACAAAATTCGACTTTGGGCCACCAAAAGTAAGAGGATGGAACACGATCCATATTTAAACTGACACTGGTGACCACCATACCCTTAGTTATTTCCTTCTTTCATTCCTTTGTTGAAGACAAGTTCTCACAGATCTATGTCGTGACATACCTTGGATATTTCAGAATTGGATCTGACAGCCTTAGATTTGTTACCTATGGGGGCGTATGAAAAGTATGGTTTATGAAATGAAATCGCAAACCGTAGCAGAAGCGCTTTTCAGGGCAACGATGGCTTTTTTACAGAAAGCAAGAACTAAACATTTTGAACAATTATTGTAATGGGGTAGTGCAATTAAGATTTTTGATAAGTAAAATTGCGTGTTTTTACTCTTTAGGCTACAACTAAATAAAAATGTTTATTCCTCTTTCAATATTTAGAATTGCAAAAACGCCCAGTGTCTATTTTCGACTTGTAATGACCCATTGCATTGGTGAAATATCTTTGGTTTCTTCTGTTCTTCACTTTAGTGGATTTTTGTAAAGCCAGCTTTTTTGGAAGCAAGGTTTCAATTAGATTTTGATGTGACTTTAGCCAGTTTTGATTAGACGAAAATAATATTTTTTCTGTTCCTATATTGAATTTTTGATCTTTGTCTATCAATAGTTTGTTTGCTTCACTATCGTTGTCTTCATATTGATCCAAGTAAGATTGTTTTTGAAAGAATCCAACTACTTTAATTATTACTTTTTGATTGGACCTCGTATACATAAATTGAAATTTAACTTTAATAAATCGTGAATCTTTCAGATTTAGTTCTGATTAAATTATGGTTTTGTGTTATTTATTTGTTTTATAAATTACGAATTTTCTTTCTCAAACAAAAAGGAAAAGTAATTAATTTATAACCCCTTATAAATAAGTTTTGAATAAAGCTTGCTATGTAGCCTTTTTCTTGTAGGTTTATATTGTCTTTATAACTAATTTAAATATTTTTTTCAGATAAATTCCAACTGCAACGAAGATGGACAATTCAACAGTACACGAGCCACTCATCAAACAACCAAGCCTGACACTTTCCAAAAATGCAGCAACCCATCTAAAAACATACCCAGTATCGGTAACTCAATTATCAGCAATGTTGTCAAAAGCACACCGCGAATCTTTACCAGAATGCGCAGAATTAGACACCCCTCCAGCAATCGAGCCACTGGATACCCCCGCGACATGCGAAGAACGACGCGCGTTCTTTAAAAAGTCACACACATGCGGTAGTTTATTTGCTAAGTGCGGGTGTAACAATGATAATAGTACCAGAACACCATTATTGCAAACATTTTCTCAATCGAAATCGCCACCAACTAAAAGATCTTCCAATCCCACCCCGCCTTGTACTTACTATCCTAAAGCTGAAACAAAACGATTATCGAATCCTGAAATAAACAATAGTCAACTTTTGGCTGTAAGGCAGCGTGTCAATCCTAAACCACTTTCAAAAACACCAACCTATCTTAATCATCCGGAAATTCCTTATCCCATACCGTTAATACCAAGAGAAAAACGTAAAAGTTGTGATAAAATTGTGCCAAATCTCGAATCGAAAAACGCTCATAATAAATTTAACAAAAATCTCGACAATAATTTTTATTATCCCGATTTCGTGTGTAATAAATTCGCGCAATCGAATTTAGATTATTTAAAATTCACCGCGTTAGCATATCAGAATTTAAACGGAAACGATCAACAAGATCCGGCTCAAAAATATCTACAAGAATCCGGTATAATCGGTCCAATGGGAAACGGCGCTTCGACTACGTTACAAAAAAGTTCCTCGAGCGATTCGGCCGATACGCTTCAACAGATTAGAAGAAATTCAAAAATTATGTGCGTGGAGACGAAAAGGAAAAATTCCGGCGTCCCTGAAGATTACGAATATTTAAAAACGGTTGTGACACATTTAAAAAGGGAATTGTCCGAATTAGAAGTTAAGTATGGAACGTTACAAACTGAATTGTTGCAAAGCAGGAAGGAGTTACAATGTAAGGAATCAGAAGTGATGAAGCTGCAAAGGGAGGTTCATAAACTGAAGGTAAGCTTCCTGTTTTGTGTATCGGGAAAACTATTGTTGTCAAAAACCTTGACGTGAATAGAGGGTTTGATTATAATGTAATCGATGTTTTCGATTTACTAAAATGCTATTCATGTTTTAATTTAAAATTATACAGCGTATTTGTGAAATGTATACTGAAAGACTACACAACTTAATTATATTAGATAAGACTCATCCTAAGAATTTTAATTTTTAATAAAGTGCATAAAAAGTTCTAAATTTTTATAACAATTCTATATCAGGAATGCAAGCTTAATTCTCAAACTAATCCTAAAATTTATCTTGACATGCAAATAAGTGTCTCTAAGCATCTACAGAGTGTTCTACTTAAGCACAAATCTTTCAGTAATTCCGTCATCTATAAAGCTAAGACAAAAATTCAAAAACCGTTGTTCTTGACATTAAAACGTTTGCTGCATCAGCTAATCTTATTTTTTCATATACAGGGTGTTGCGCGTTTCCGTTACACAATGGCATCTTTTTATCTTAAATGTTATTTGATGTACTTCTAGAAACTTGTTTTACTAAAACTTCTAGCTATAATTGAGACGCTTAGGATTCCAAATTCTTTCCCACAACAAAAATTTTCCAACACTGTCTGCTCTCTTTAGGTTTGCAACAACATGATTCCTGTATAACTTACGTTACCAGCGTATTAATGACCGAAAAGAAAAGTTTTGTTTTGTTTTTGTGAGTTCCCAAAAATTCCCGAAAATCATGTGGAAGAAGACAAGTGGAGTGGGCAAACTTGGCCCTCCAGGGCCTAATTAACGACACAAGTTTAGTTAATGTTTAAAATCAGATGCTCTGCACCGATATCCTGAAAGGGGTTGCCTATAAGGTTCAAAATCGTTTGAAAAAAGTCAATTTTTCTGGCGATTACTATTCATGGTAGCAAAATTTCCAAGAATCTATGATACCATTCAATATAGGATACTACCTTAATTCCATGTAAAGTTAGTTGTATAGAAAACTTTCAGATCAAATATCAATGTTCTGAGCAGTAAATTTCTTTTAAAAAAAGTCAGTAAAAATTCGTAGGGGAGGTTAAGGAACTGCAAGATTATCATCAAAATGCAAACGTAGCATTTTCTTCACTCTCTTTTTAGGAAATACATCTTTGAAGAGTAAAGCAGTTTTTAAATCTAAGAAACGATTCTACAGTTCCATCTGTAGCAATGTTTTCTTTTGCGAAAGCTAACTTTTGAGCAAAAATTCCATTTTCACGCTTGAGCGTATATGCGGGGCAAGCTTGCCCACCTCTACTATAGAAGATCATACTACTTTGATACAATACTGATAAATAGAGTCTTTCAGCTTTCACTGTGAGTGACCTCTAAACATTCTTTGTTAATTTAAAGGAGACCGTTCGAAGATTACAATGAGCATTAATGAACAATCTTGACGTAGTTTCTTACTGTGTCACTTGAATGTCTCATTATTGTAATAACTTAACTGTTACATGGTACTGCAAAATATGAAGATGATAAACTCCTAAGTTTCCTGATTTTGAGCTAAAGTACATAAAATTTAAAAAGTTGGTTTCGACGTGACAAACGTTCAGTCTGCTTAGACCGACTTCTGAAAGATTCAAAAAATTTTATTGGTTCTAAAAGTCAGATTTACCCAAAACAACGCAACCTAAAAAACCTGCTTGGAGTTTTGGCAAACTTTAAAAAACCTGATTAGTCTTAAGATTCTGGTTAGTTTGAAACAATTAATAATACAGGGGACCGTAGAGATGAATTGGAATGGTGGTAGAAGAATTTCAAACAGTAGTGAAGAAAGAACTTTCTTAAGATCTTAAATCAGCAATATTGCAAGATTCAATTCTATTATACAAGCTTGACGAGACCAGAAAAACCCTGCATGGGCTTTTGGTAAAATGCAAAAAATTGATTTAAAACGACACAGGGGACTAGAGAACTGAATGGGGCGCGTGGTCCACGATCCAGTAATGGTAATGATATTATAAGATTCAATCCGACTAGATAAACTTCTGATTGACTCTAAAACTTTAATTGGCTCGAAAGACTAATACGAAGAGGACTGAAGAGCTTAATCGGGTGAGTGGTTCAAGTATCCCGAATATCTACTTGAAGTCTCCAATGAATCTTCCAGGACTATTAATCTTACTTCAAAGCGTCTAACAAGGTCTTAATGCTGTTGTAATCCTCTTTGATCTGCACAAAATAAACGGAGAGAAGAGAGGAGTACCTCACCACTCGTTTAGGTTAAAGGCGATACTGATTGTTTTGAAGAAACTGTTCACATTGTGGAAAAAAACAGATTTATTTTGACAAATAAAGAAGAAGCTGGAAGAGCTTGGTGATGCTTAATTTCGTAAATGTTGGCATTGCACTAGGCAAAATCAATGTCTCTGATCAAACCATTGAGGTCTCTTTTGCTCGTTGATTTGCTTTTTGTAGAGGAGCTTAGAACACAATAGCTGAAATGAAATCCGAACATGTGATAGTGCGTTTTTGCCAGTCGAACGTTTAGACAAAGTACTGAACACTCCCACCAAATTCTTGGGATAGTTCTTCTTTGTGTCATTCTGCAAAAGGACAAACAGAAATTATAATTGGCTCTTGTTATGATAAATTGGCCACAGACATAATATGCTTGCTACCTCTTGATGCCATCTGAAGAAAAAGTAGATAAGTATCTATTTAGGCAGTTGAAAGTACACTGAACGAATGGGTTTAAAACCACTGTAGGTATTTAATCTGCTATTCATATTATTGGACAGTTTTAAGAAGTTTAATACAGATATCCACACTAACACTGTACTCCATTTTACCAACTGACATTTCCTCACCCAAGCGTGGTTTTCCCCGCTTTCCATAGTTCGTGATCTGAAATAATCATTTTGAAGCGTTTATTGAAATTTCTTTTAGGATTCTAAATGGCCAATTAGAATTCTTGATTTGCAGATTTTACTTAAGTCAGAAACTCATTTATGTCTTCTTGGCCTTCTAAAGTTTTTTATTCTATTTTTCAATCTTTTTGTGTTTAATGCAGAATTGCGACAGAATATTTCAAACTCAAATAATATTGTTCAAAAAACATTTCCAACTCCGCCTATAGATTACCAAAATAAAGCATGAATCTTAAAAACAAAACTACTACATAAGGCAGCAAAATTAGCGAGAAATTGCAATACATGTCCATATCAAGTTAAATCAGAAATGACCAAATTGCACACGTACTGCAGTAAGAATGCACCCTTGTTTCTGCTCATGTTAATTGTAATTTTTCGTGCCTATTTAAATATAGGACAATTTTGATTCAAGTGATAAAAACCACACGTACACCCGTACATGCTCATTTAAAGGCTGTAAACACGCTACAGAATAATTTGAACACAATTACGTATACTTTTGAGAATTAACTTAGAATTGCGATAAAATTGAAATGTTCCAGTAGGGAGATGGAAATAAAATTTTCGTTTGGTTATTATTGCGTAAAAGGTTATACAACATAATGATCTCGCTTAAAGTTTTGCCAATCGATAAAAGGTAAATATAGGTATCAAGTTTAAGGTTAGATTTAACAATTCTCACTTTAATAAAAGAAAATTGAACGTAGAGATATTTTCTAAACTTGTAACAGATATTCTTTGCATAAAAATAGGGCACCCATAAATAGAATTATATTGTATATCTTGTAGTGCGATCGTATGAAAAAATTTTCTTATTAAAAATCGACAGCTAAACATTTTGAAACCAAAATCATGTAATACTTTTTACTGCTAGTAGATCAATGTGTATTACAAAACTTTAAACTATCAGCGTTCATGATGTTTCTGGGTCGTATATGGCTGTGGAATAATGACAGTTTGAGTATTGTAAACCGGGCTGTTTTTCTATTAACTGGGCTTGTAGAATCTTTTTGACACTTAACGCACTTTAAGGTTATGATCTTATGACAGTTTACCATAAGCTCACGCTGCTGTCTTTTTTTATAACTCTGTAAATATAAGGAAAACTTGATTTTTTTTAACAAAACAAAACTAATCGGTACTAAACTTACACTTACATGTTTACTGCTGTTTAATTTTGTTTTCTTTGTATATACAGAATGTCTCAACCGTCTGTGATCGGATGATAGCGTCGCTACTTGTAGAAATATCAAAAGATGTTGCTAAGGAAAGTTGTACAGAACAATACCAATTGTCTGTACTTTCTAAAATTATCTTCTACTATACAGGGTGTTCCATAAAAGATTGGCACATAATACCTAATTTTCCTAAATGGACCACCCTGTAAATCTTGCTATTTTCTTATTTATTTATCCAATGGCGAAAACAACAATCTCCGAGCATTACGGAGATTTAAACCAAACAGTTTTATTGTTATTTTCTAGTTTTATGATTCACTTACATATAAATTCTATGAAGCGACTGGTCTGCTGGTTCTTTCTTGGTTCTCCTAAAAAATTGCTTTCTTCCTATTTTTTTATGAACTAATAATATATTGGTATGGAGTGCCTGACAAGACTCGTCCTCTTCAACTCTGCACTAATCTACTCCATATACACGAATGCCTTTTATTTGATACATAACCTCACAAGAAGACGGCAGACCATCACTTCTTGAGGCCTCACAATTGGCGGTTCCAAAGTGCGGCACTCAGTGGAGATTTAAACTCTTAACACACCGAACCCTCCATTCTTACTTCCGCAAGGCCATCAGCACCAGTCATGTCCGCCGATAGCAACTAACAACTTTCCAGTGTCTTTACCCGAATACACAGATTCAATCACAAAGATTCATGAAAGGTCTGATGATTGCGTCCCACTGCTGAGCAGCTTCCATTCAAAATCGCTGCATCACTCATGGACTGACAATTGTAAACATTCCTCACAACGACGATGGAAGGTCTGAAAAAATAAAGTAAAAGCCCTGGGGGCCGAAACAAGGCTACGTCGGAGCTCTTAATACTCTAGAAGACTCTAATGAAGAACTACCCAACAGTATTTTAAGTATCGAAATGAAGTTCCAACATAAACACAGCATCCAGCAGTTTGTGCGCCATTTGGACAAGGGCAGTAATGGGCTGCAAAGAAGTCGTCTCCATTATTAAACGAGTCCAAAAATAAACAGAAGAGAATTTTCGTGTGTTTCTTGTACCTTGAAGGTAGCCTAACTATAAACAACAAGAGCCTCTTCAGTATTAATTTCTACGAAAACAGTCAAGATACTTTCTTCCTTGCTGTTCAAAAATTTCATTCTTCTTTTATGATCGTTATCGAGTAATGACTTTTAACAAGCCTTACCTGCGCGATCTAAACCTTTCCAGGTGCAGCCCCACTTAATGAATTATTGAGCTTTGTAATGTGGTAGTGAGTCAAATTATGTTGTTAGAAAACTGGAAATGACTAGCTGACTTGCATCACAAATTGAGATTTAATGCCTTGATACACAACACTAATTACAAAGATACTTACGTGTTGCAAAATGTCTGTATTCATTCATTCATTCATTATAGTTTTCTTTCCTTCCAGAGTGTACTCCAACAAGCAACCTGTTTTAACAATGAACGTGATATCCTTACTAGTTTACAAGAGCAACATGCAATGGCAAATAGAACACCTCAACACCAACAATCACTAACTACGTGTTGTAACAAGAAGCAGGGCGTTTCAGCTGAATCTAGTGATTCTTCCGGTCAATCGAGTTCGATTCATATTCAAAAACACGAAAAGGACTTTAGGTAATTTTTAGGAAATTTGCATCAAAACTCTTCTTTACCTTTCTGATCATTTTTCTAGATCTAAGCAACTTATTAAAGATGCCATAATGGATAATAATTTTTTGAAACATTTAGATTCGTTGCAAGTACGTGAAATAGTTGATTCGATGTATTCGAAAGAATTCTCTGCTGGATCTTATGTTATAAGGGAAGGTGAAGCTGGTGCTCATCTATTTGTTTCAGCAGAAGGAGATTTCGAAGTAATTAAAGATGATAAGGTTTTGGGACATATGGGATCTGGAAAAGCTTTTGGAGAATTGGCAATTTTATATAACTGCACAAGAACTGCTTCTATAAGAGGTAATAATTTCAATGGGGTCATGGTTCAAGACTAAACTAATTGAATCTTAAACTATTTTCTAGTCGTGGTTGATTCTAAAGTGTGGGTTTTGGACCGTAAAGTCTTCCAACAAATAATGGTCAGGACAGGTCTACAAAGACTGCAAGATAATATCAACTTCTTAAGATCAGTTCCTCTTCTTCAGAATCTCAGTAATGATGTTTTGGCTAAAATTGCAGATGTCCTTGAAGTTGTGAGTAGTTGAAAATTTTATTTTGCATTCTAATTTATTTTTCTTTTTATGTGATAGGAATTCTATCCAGCTGGTGCGTATATTATAAGGCAAGGAGCTAGTGGTGATACTTTCTTTATCATAAGCAGTGGTAGTGTCAAGGTTACCCAAAGACTTCCAGGTAAGTCATTTTTAAATTTGCCCAAATAAGAGCATACTAAACTAATGAACATTTTGAAGGTCGTTTGGAAGAAGAGGAAATAAGAACATTGGAGCGTGGAGAATATTTTGGTGAGCAAGCACTTTTGAGGGAAGAATGCAGGACAGCGTCTGTAATAGCTTTGAGTCCTGGCGTGGAATGTCTTACGCTAGATAGGGTTTCTTTCATTCAACTTATTGGCGATCTCAGTGAAATAAAAGAGAAAGACTATGGAGACGAACATAGAGTTCTTTCACGCCCTAATAGTACTGTTAGTGTTTGTTCAGAAAAACAAGGTGAGTCAACTATAAATTCTCTTGGTTATTTTTCTTTTTTGTTTTGCCAGGAAACAAACCAAGTAATAAAACAGAAAACTGGATCAGTTTGCATTGTGTGTGAAAGTACGGAGCTATGTACTACGTTAACAGTAATTCAAGTGTTGTCTAATGTCAGATTTCCAAATCAAATTCCTATTATGCCTGAAAGTCCTGCAAAATTTAAATTTACGCAACTATCTGCAAAATGAATTTGCGTAAATCAGTAAATGTCCACTGGAAGCTTAACCCTACATAAATCAAAGGACTTCTGCAATTTGCTTAATGTTTTTACTTGCCTCTTGATTACTTCTAACTGATTTACTTGAGTATTCCTATCGGACCTTATCAAAAGCGTCTTTGCCTGGTATTTGTCAAACATGATCAACGATACTGGAAGATTTCAATTTTTTATGGAGCAAGAACAACTCAATTACCTTGTTTTTTTTTCTTGTTCTTCCAAATTCAAATTTAACAGATACAGAAGAGGCAACACAAGCAAGAAAACAAAGAAAATAAAATAGTAACTAAAGATAACTTAAAAACAATGTTTGTTATCATGTTTTTGGAAGTTCTTTGAGCGTGTCACACTCTCAGTTACTCTCACTGACGTTTTTCTTACTTACACTAAACACTAACTGCTTGATGATTGTATATCAGCCTTCCAATCTCTAGGGTACGGGAGGTCTCTACCATATAGCCAGGTGTTGAGCATGTATGTTGGCATCGTGCTCTTCAGAGAGCAGCTTGTAGTTCGGGTGTCCCACATCTTTTGTGAGCTATTTGCAGACTGGAAGCTTAGGGTTTGCTTCAGTTCTTGATTGCGTTATAGATGTGTCAGTTTCTCGTCTACCAAGATCGGTGGTGTGTTGTGTTATAGACGGTCTCGACTCTTCGTTGAAGACGTCCAGGAAGTCCGAAAGCACTTGGGGGAATATGTTAGTTCTGTTGTTCCCAGATGGGTTCTTGGTAAACTTGTACCCGAAGACGGCCACTTCTCGGAGTTTGTTTCTTGCTAATTCTTGAATGTGTTGGAGTAGGCCGACCTGGAACTGGTGGTTACTGGCTACCGGAGACCTGTGGTCTAGGACTTGTTTAGGCGGTGAGAAGCTGGAGCTGAATGGATGGGGCTTTGAGAGGTGCATCGAAGGCTTGATTTTTTATGAAACTGAAATTTGATCCAGTGTCTACAAGGATCTAGACAAGTGCTCCCAAAAGGGTGACGGCGACGATTGTAGGTACATTCTAGGTAGTTTGGGTCCTGGTGGCTGGATCCATGCGATACTTTTTGATGGTTACTGCCCCGAAGTCAGCGTAATTCGGAATAATCCCAATGGTAATGACATGGAGGGGTAGCATCTTTTTCTGAGGCTCAGCTATTTCGTCTTTTATGCAGAGGGTCTGTTTGCGCTTGATGAACTCTCTACCGGTAGGTCTTGATCTTGTTTTTGTCCATAGAGCGCTGTACAGAGCCGAGCTTTTTTTGTTTCGTTGTCGTAACTTTAGACTTTCCAAGTGTTAATGCATACGAATTTCTTTATTACCGCATCCTATAATGACGTATGAGGTTAGGAAGATTATTAGTGAGATAAGACATTGTATGAGGTAAATCCGTTAAGGATAGGAAAAGTAAAGATTTGCTAAGAAAAAAAAATTTACATTGTGTGTTCGATCCTGTCTGTATCTTGGTCCCATTTCTTCAACCTTACGAGCCCCTCTTCAAAGGTAAGTAATCATCATTATTATTATTATTATTTACAGTCCGAGTTAATTTATCGCGTGAATGTATTTTTTTTTTGAATCGTCTACGCCACATCTAGTATTCCATAATTTTTCCCAAACAAGTTGGCTAACTACTGGATCCTGATTGGCTGTCTGTGAACCAATTTGATTTTTAGTTTTCTGCATCTTGCGGCCTGTAGTGACAGATTCTTTTCACATAAATTTTTTTTTGTAAGTTAGATTTCGAAGGTAGAAGAACATTTATTTATTTTGTCTGTAGATTTGTAGTTGTTTTGGGATGATGACCATTCTAATACTATTTTTGATTTTTAGCTTGATTAACGTGATTCTACGTATCTGTTGACAGTTAAATGGATGTCTTAGAGAATTGTAACAAAAACGGTAAAGAGTTCCAAATGTATCTGTTGTCGATTTTCTTCTGAATCTTATCACAGCTGTATTATGCTTGCCATATACCGGCGGTGAGCAAGCAGCCCCAGGCCGGTTAGAAATTCGAGTGACAGTTAAAGCTTTTGTACTATTCCATTTTTAAATACAAGAAATATCAGTAGAAGGGCAAAAGTTCTTGAAATATCAGAAGAAAATGAATGCCCAGATGAGTCATATTAAGTAAAAAAATAAATTTCAAGTTTTAGGAGAATAGAATTGAATGCCTTGGTGGTTGACAAACTGTTGTCAAAGTTTTTTCAGCAAATCTGAATTTTTCTGGTTTAGTCCTTTGAGTCGGCAGATCTGCAAAAAATTACTGATTTCCATTCATTGATCTGGTAGATTCATTTAGAAGCAAGAGTTGATCTTACTTTGTGACTTGCTTGAAGTTCCAACCTAAACTCCATCATGTCAAGACTTTTCTAGTCTACACAAAATTCCTCAAACTTTTCTCCATTATGAATATTATGCTACGAAAATTACAAAAGTTTTAAATACTAATATTAATTTTGTTTTCAGAATATGAATACATGAAATTAGATGATCTCGATATAATAGCAACCTTAGGAGTTGGTGGTTTTGGTCGAGTGGAACTAGTTCAATATTCCTTGGATAAAACTCTAACATTTGCATTAAAATGTCTGAAGAAACAGCATATTGTTGATACGCAGCAACAAGATCACATATTCAGTGAAAAAATCATTATGATGTGCTGTCGAAGTCCATTTATATGCAGGTAAGTCTGTATCAATCCTAAATTTTGCTCGCTATATTATTTAATAGTCTGATTCTTACCTGTAGGTTATATAGAACATTCCGTGATTCCAAATATGTTTACATGCTATTAGAAGCTTGTTTAGGTGGTGAAGTCTGGACAATTTTGAGAGATAAAGGCTGTTTTGATGATCACACAACTCGATTTATAACAGCGTGTGTTGTTGAAGCTTTTGATTATTTACATAACAGGGGTATAATATACAGGGATCTCAAACCAGAGAATCTTTTATTAGATTCACAAGGATATGTCAAATTGGTAGATTTTGGTTTTTCTAAAAGGCTGGGTTATAGCAGTAAAACTTGGACTTTCTGTGGTACACCGGAATATGTTGCACCAGAAACCATACTTAATAAAGGACATGATAGAGCTGTTGATTATTGGGCTTTAGGAATTCTTATGTATGAGTTACTTACAGGAAGGTAAATCTTTGAATTCTTATAATTTCAGTTTTAATTTTTATTGATTGTTTTAGTCCTCCATTCACTGCATCAGATCCAATGCAAACCTATAATTTAATTTTGAAGGGAATTGATATGATTGATTTTGCCAAACATAATGTAGGAAGATCAGCACAAAGTTTGATCAAAAAA
>VTPC01004810.1:0-22791 GCA_011009095.1 Ignelater luminosus
AAATACAGCACAAACATAACCGCACAGCAGCAATTAGAAAATAAAGCCTCTCATTTACATGCTGTCATAGAACAACAAGGTAAAACTAAAACTAAATTGCAATGCTTTAGCGGTAATTATTACAAAACAAAAACAATCGCTAACTTTATATTGTGGAAGTTTTCGATAACAAAATTAAATCGAAAACACAGCATTCTCTTATGAGTGATGAACAATTAACAAAGCAGTGGATAGGATGTCAAGAAATTATTTCACTTTCAGTTTAAGAACTTTTTGTTAACCGCAGGCTATTGCAAAAAAAATTTGTAACCATATAATTAATAACAAGCCTGCAAAATAGTAAACAATCAATCAATCAGCGGTAAACAAACAAGCCGTATGAACTGTGTGCAACTCACCTGGTGTTCAATTTCAAACAATTTGCTTGTGAACAAACAATTATTTAAAAATCAAAAGCAGTGTGTTCTAATACATACACAGTACAGCAACTTGGACAGTTTTATAGTACTTACTATAATTATCTGTAGGGGCTTCCACAAGCATCATTCTGTTGCAACCAGCTAGAAATCGAAAAAGATCCTGGAATTTTATCTGTTTTATTTTATCTATTATTCTTATTTTATTTGATGGGTTTATTAAGTGCATTTTTTTGCTTATTTATATTTTTGGTTCGTGTACGTTTGTAAATTTGAAAATAATTCATGTAATTGTAGGTTCAGGGTCGGCGCTAGGATATTTAGCCCTTATGACAGAATTTAGTAAGGCATTCTGTTCTTGGTATTTTTGGGAAAAGCTAACCTGGTTATGATCTCACAGATAGTCGACTATCGGACCGCAGGTGGCCAAGTCAGCCAGAATTGGCGTGTTGTTGTAGGACAGTAGGTTGTACAATCAGGCCTTGTTCTAGTTGTTTTGGTTGCTTTGAGGACGCATTTTGTTTCCGCTGTTTGCTTCTGCTGCTTTGCTTGGTTTTTTTAAATATTTAGTAACAAAGAGGAAAAAAACGTCTTTAATAATTCGATAAATATACAGGGTATTTTCACAATAGGTGAAAATACCTTTTTCGTCATATAACTTTCTTTCTTAATGCGCACAGTACAGATAGTTAGATACAGGCTGTCAAGTTTCATTTAAAATTTCTTGATTTCTTAATATTTCAAGAACAAAATGAGATATCGGAATGAAATTTTCTACAATTTTTTTTACTAGAAGGTGTCTACTGTTTTACGTAGTATTGCGTTTGATATCGTTATCAAAGAGAGAAAATTGAGGGTGAGTTAGCCCCCTATGCTAAAAAAACTTATTACGTCATTGGAAAATTCAGAGAATTTTCTATTTCCAGAATCAGCAATCAATTTGAAACAAAAAGTCACTCTTGCGTTTTTTTCCATAGAATACGTCGTTTTCTAGTAAATTTAGATATTTCAAAACATTCCAAGTTCAATGGCCTATGGCAAGGTCATACGTCATCTTAAACACAGGATGTAATTATCTGCGCCACATTACTTAACAGAAATTAAGTCTTTCTTGTCATATAATTTTTGTCTCTAAAGTGCACCGTTTTCGAAATACAGAGTGTCAAAGTTTAATTGCACACAAAGAATCTTGACACCCTGCCACATTCTACCGGAAAAACTCAAGAGTAACTCTTGATTAAAAAAATACAGGATTTTCTAAATTTTTTAGTGGCTTAAAAATTTTTTTAGCGTAGGAGGGCTAGCCCTCCCGCCCGAAATTCTTTGCTTCTGATAAGGATGTCAAACTCAAAACTACGAAAAATAGTGGAAACACTAGAGTAAACAAACACGTAAAAAATCTCATCCTGATATCTCATTTCGTTCTAAGTAAAATTCCCACACTTCAGGAAAAAAATATACGACATGAAAGGCTTAATCTTTGTACGGGATCGCACCTGCCAAGTATTCGCATTCATTTTCAGAATACCCTGTAGGTATAACAAATTATGATTTGTTAATTGTTTGCTAATCATTACTTTCAAATTTTGAATTATATGCAACTTTCGGAAACAGATGAAAGAAACGCAGAATCACAGTCATAATTTGAGTTTGGGGATATTTGTTACGGAGACTTCAATAGAGAGCTAAACAGGTAGGCCACCAGGTATAAATATAATGCTTTGATGTGTTTCTCCAGTTAGCACAAAAGGAAAAGGTAAAAGATGTAATGACCAATTAGAAAAACTATACATTGCATTATTTTTTTCACATTACAAAAATTGTACCTTAGGTTTTTAAGACGTACAGTGTAGGCTAACAATACTCTGGGGACTATCCAGAGGTTTAAGAACATTAATAATCACAAGTACCGAAAACGTTCAGAAGCGTTCAAGATTACAAGTAAGCAATAGTAACAATAAATAAGTAAAATGAAAGAATCATTGTCCCTGGGATACAAGCTAAGATTAGTAAAACTCACTTTAATATGCGATTAATAACCTCAAAATATGGATAATAGATGACTCGTCCGAAGTGATTTGGATTAACAGATCTAAATTTGACATTTTTAACCAAAGAGAATGAATATCCCAATAAGATCTAGATGGCAATCCTCGACAAGTGCATTTGTAAATAAGCATACACATATGGTAGAAATCCGAGCTATATCTTCGAATTTTCAAAACGTACACGTTCTTTCAACGAGCGGGTAGTTAATTCGTTTTTATATGCGTGTAGTAATCGTTGCTGTTGTCAAATTAGAGCGATTAAAAAGAACAGTCTTCTTGAATTCTACGCAGGTGCGATAATAAATTGTGTTAAGTAGTCTCAAATCAAATAATCTTTAAGTGGTAAATGGCAGAAGAGATTCTGTATTTACGACTAACAGTAATTGAGGAACTAAGTGATACAGCAAGAAGAGCTCTCCCTCAAAAGTTAGAAAAAAGACGAAATTCTAGTTATTTTAAAATTTCGTGTCAATTTATTATTTCGTGAATATATTTAGTAATCTTTGTATAATAAAACCTCTTGTGGGAAATGCTTCTCGATTTATCTTGTACAACCGCCTATCGCTTTGTAGCTGTGGGAATTTCTTAGAATTGTGCCACTAGAAATGCCGACCCAGGCCAAGTTTGTTTTACGATGACATAATTCACATCTAAATTTTCCGTTGCATATGGGGTGCATTGGGGTCTTATATAGCTCCTTGTCGAATCTGACTTTTCATTTCAATATCTCTTGTGTTGTTGCAAGTTCTGACATGATCGGAACATTTCATTGTCAAATAGGGATTCTGGTTCCCTTGTCTTTATCTTACTTACGTCCTAATACAGTCGGGCTTGATCAAGGCGTGCCTTAATTTAGCACGTTCAAAGAGCCTTATCAACGAGAGAAAACTGTAACAAAAATACAAGAACACTTCGAAAGCACCGAAACAAAAATGACCGTTACAGCATTCGTTTATCCATAGAATTGAAATTTAGTAAATTTTGAAAATCGTAGAAATAAAATTTTTTAAAGCCGCAAAACTTCCATGATTATACAACCAAAAAATAAAAAAAAAACTTATGAAACGTTAACTAAGAGTAAAAAAACAGACTTACCGCGAAGATTCTGCCTCAGAAGTTACAGCGCTGTAATTCGGACGGGATGAATCTGTAACAAATCTTGCGAGACAAAACCCCTCTTAACCCACGCTATCTAAGTTTCTTTTTACTTACTTACTTCTCAGTGGAGCATAAGGTCAGAATGAAATTGGTCCCTGTCACCGGCCAACACCTTAACTAGCGACCAACTCTTGCTTATTCTCTTGGCCTCTCTGTGCAGGGTTTTCCTCCAGGTAGTCCGAAGTCGATGCTGGGCCCTCCTACCCTGAAGGATCCACTCCAGGGCTTGCCGTGCGATCCTCTCCAGGTCTTGTCGCAGGGTATGGCCTATCCATTTCCATTTTATAGCCAGTACTTTTCTGTATTACTGATCATGTCAGGGCATCATACCCTCAATATATTGTGTAGGCAACGGTTGACAAAAGTTTGAAGTTTGTTTTCGATCTGCCGGGTAACTTTCCACGTTTCTCAGTCACATAAGAGTACGGATTTCACATTTTTTTTAAAATTCTTAATTCTGTTTTTACATGAATTTGTCGTGATCTCCATATGGGCCAAAGTTGTTCAAAGTCTCTGTAGGCCTTAGCAATCCTGCTCTGTCAGCTCCACCGTTTTTTTGTCATCATGCTTACAAGGTAGCAAAACTCATCTACCCGCTCAATGTTCTGTCCATTTTGGCTAAGAGTCAACCGATTCAGGTTGTTGACTCGGATTTCCTTAGTTTTAGCCACATTGATGCGCATTCCAATATTAGCTACTTCAGATTTCAGATCTACTAACAAAGATCGTCGGCGAAGTCCAGTTCCTCAAGTTTCCCACTCAATCTTCACTGGATTCCTCTGTTTCTATTAGTGCCTTCCTCATCATTCTATCGACTGCCATAATAAAAAGAATGTGATAGAGCAGGTTTACTGGAATGGGCTCGAAAAACTTCCTTTGATGCTCAACTTGACACGTGAAATCCTTGTAGGTAGCTTGTGCTATCCTTATAATCTTCTGAGGAATTCCAAACCTTTCCATCGATTTCCACAGCTTGTCTCTTTGTAACCGAATCAAATGCTTTGTCGAAATCGACGAAGAACATGTACAGCGGGGACTGGAACTCTGATATTTGCTCAACAATTATCCTCAGGGTATTTATCTGCTCTGAACCCCGCTTGTTCCCGTTTTAGCCGTCTGTCGATAGTATTAACTATTCGGTTCTGGATAATTCTCGAGAGGATTTTGCTAGGCACGGAAAGTAGTGTGATGCCTCTCCAACAGTCACAGTCGATCAAGTGTCCTTTCTTAGGAAGCTTAATCAAAATACCCTTATTCCATTCTACAAGTAGAGTTCCATTTTCTCAAATCTCCTTTAGAAGGGGTTTCAGGATCTTGGTTGTTATCTCCGGATCGGCTTTCAGCGCCTCAGTGGTCACATTGTCAGCTCCTGGTGCCTTCCCCGTCTTGAGCTGTCCGATTGCCTGAATTATCTCTTCTTTTGTAGGCGGGGATGTTGAAATATCTTGATTTTCCTTAAGGTTATCAAGGTTATCAGCAGTTCCTGGTTATTCCCTCGTGGGATTCAAGACCTGAAGGAAATGTTGTCTCTATCTTTCAATTTGCTCCTTTTCAGTAGTCAAAGGCTTCCCTCTAGCGTCTTTTACTGATTTATTAAAGGTGTAACATTTTTTGTTTGAAAGGAGTTTGGTCACTCAATATGCTCTATCGGCAAGTCAATTAATGTAATTTCTCTTGTCTATCCTAAACATCTTCTTGGCCTTTTTATTTAGCTTTCTTCCGCCCTGCTGGTATTTTTTTGGCCTTTTTTACCTTTCATGTTTCCTTAGACACACAGTTCTTTCTTCTCTCTCCCTCTCTCTCTTTTCTCTCTCTCTTTCTCTCTCTGTATCCTAGAACCTTCTCACGTGCTTTATTATAAGTATGTATGTTTTACTAAGTTCCATGGCTCTTCTACTCTTCCAACTCCTTCATTTGTTTTTTCTTTTTCAATTCTCAAAACAACAAACTGGTTTCTAAGTTCAGATTTAAACTCGCTCTGTACACTGTCGATTTTGAACTTAGATACATTAAACTTCTTTTTACTATATTCAGACGCACCTCAGCTATGACCAAATGGTGATCCGATCTTCCGTCTGCCCCTCTTTTGTTTCTTACGCCCAACAGAGATCTTCTTTCTACTTTTTGCTTATGACAATGTTGGCGATTTGGTTTTCTGTCTGATGACCAGGTGACACCCACGTAACTTTGTGACAGATTTTGTGAGGAAATAGTGTATAGTATTCCAAAAGATATAGTGCGTTTATGACTTAATTTCTACTTAGCTTCAGTAAATTTTACCAGTTTTTCACAGCAGGGTGTCATAAATCCGCTTACCTGTGAAGAATTTTCCTAACATTGACACAGGGTCGTATTGAGATAAGTTTTACTTTCGTAAATACTTTTAAATTAAAATGTTAGAAAAATAAATCATTTCAATACGGCCCTTGGTTTACCCAATCGTCTCTGACGCGTGCCACTACTTGTATTTGTTGATTTTTATGAGGGACTTGCTGTGAAATACTTAAGAAGTCAAATTCATAAACGCACTATATCTTTTGGAATACTATACCTCTAATTACTAACTCAAAGTTGGTGTACGTGTCAACCAACCTTTCAGCATTGTCATTTATAGTTCCCAGTCCATGAGTGGCCATGACAGCTTCTAGGCACAAGTTTACTCCTCAAAATTTTGCATTCATATCACCTATTAGTATTAAATACATCGTTTTTTTGATCGCATTACCCTGTTCAGTTCATCATAGAATCGATCTTTTTGCTCATCTTCCGCTCCTTACGTTGGCGCGTAACAATTTACTATTGTCACTGGTCTAACTTTTGTATTGAAACGGGCTACAATGATTCGCTCCGAAACATGTTTCCACTTTTTTAAGCTGTATGGCCTACTCTTCCCGAGTGGATTATATCAGTTCTTCCTGAATACAACAACGTAACTTCCTGAGATTTAGTTTCTCCAAAACCCGTAAGTCTAATTTCGTTTCATCTCTTGTATCACCCGTACTAACCTTCAGGTTTTCATAATGTTCGTACGTTCCATAATTCACGTTTGGTTTGTTGTTTTGAGCCAAAGGTCGTATCTAAAAGGTCCGTCTGGTTTTTTTGTTCTGGTTTTTTTGTTCTGGTTTCTGTAATTTGTTAGGTTTAAGGTGGATGGGTAATTAGCCTTCCATACCCGAGTCTAGTGGTGGGACTATCACCTGAGGTCTACTGGACTACCCGATTTGTTTGGGTTTGTCTTCCTTAGGTGACCTGCCGGCCAAGGCTGTAGAGAATTACCCGCCCGTCTGAAGAAGGCCACCATTAACATAGGGAATAGACGCCCTGCGCAACCGCCTCTCACATATGAAGTTTAGGTCCGCCCCAAGAGAGGCGCCCGGTTGGAGACCAGCAACTCTACCGAAAAGTTTTTTTTAAAACTACAAAATAAAAAAAATTTAAAAAACAAAAGAAAATACAAGTTCACTTCGACAGAGCAAATTAAAAGTGACTGTTAACAGCTTTTAGGCTTAGGTTTATCACGCCACTAAGAAATCACCACCATTTAGGTTGGGTTGCAATGCGCTAGTAGCAAGAGTGGGCTTACTCAGTAAGTTGCTTTTACACCTGGCGGAGATGGTCTAGTCGGTGGAGGACCGGGAGTCGACTCGGAAATTGAACGCATTTTTTGCTGCCTTGAATTATCAGGCCAGATAGCGAGTGCCTTTTCCACTCCCTATAACGCTTTTAGACAGCTGCTTTCTCACGTCAAATTGCAATTGTTCATTATCTCAATGTTTGAAGAAGGTATAGCCTGTAAAAGTCACAGGAGTCACCATGATTTAATCTTGACATGTCCAGACCAGCACAGATGAAAATAATCACGCATTTGACGATGTCTGTTGTGCCTCATGCGTATTCTTCGGCTTTTCTAGCAACTAAATCAGATAAAATTGTTGTCAATATAAGAAATAATTAAATTAAAGTATATTAAAAGATAAGATAAAAGGTGGAATCTTTACAGTCACTTGTTAGGGAAATGTTTCAGAAAATTGGAGTAGATTTGTAACTTGCATGGCTTTAGAAAGGTTGATTGAATTTTCATTCTATAATATAATTAACAGCGCCGCCGTCGGTAAATTTTCCGCGAACGCCCATGAACTAGACATGGAATGTCCTCCTTCAGACTTACTTTTGAACAAAATTGTTTCAAATTAGGGAGCGATTTATCTGATTTGTATGCAGTTCTAAAGCTATTTTTATTCAGCATAATTTATTCAGCTTTTTTTTATTTGTTTGCATGTAGAACTAAGCCTGATTTATATTAAAATAATTGCTACAAAAACAACACAAACGAGAGGTACTATGTAATTATATTTATTTAACCAGGTTTGTTTATTTATAAATATTGTCTTTGCATCTAACTTTCTGTTTACATTTTATTTTAGTTCTCATTACAGTGTCTACATATATATATTAGTTATTGTTGATATTTAGTTTAGTTTTGATAGGATAACCAATTTACTAGGTGAACTAAATTTCTTATGATTGTGAATTTCCTTTTTGTTTTCATTGTTTTAATCAAATTAATTCAGTTCAAGTTGGCTTTCTAGTAAACACATTTTATGCATTTGAAATGAGTGTTACATTTCCCGACAACGCCACTTTAAAAACGACGAACTTTATTAAGTTGCAACTCTCAAATGAAAAGTTACAGCAAGAGTTATGAAAACGTACAATTTTATCTTTGTATATTGTGTGAACAGAATTAAGTGAGGATGACCGTAACATTATTAGATTAAACATTTCTTTTCTCTTTAATTGGATCTTGATGAAATATTGTTTTTTAATAATTTAAATTTTCATCGACATTTATTTTTCCAATCTAAGATAACAGAAAACAATAAATGTTACTTATTTATGTGATCTGAACTGGAATTTCCAAGTATTTTATATTACGTATATGCTTTTTTGAAAACAAAACTTTGTTACATAAATATTTATTTTTCATTATCAGAATTTAATTATTTACAACTGAATGCGGCATGTCAGCATAAAAAGCATTATTTCGCATGTTTTATGTGTAGGCGGCATGTGTTTTGCTTCTCCAGTGAAACGAATATTTTCCAGTAGAAGAGATAGTATGTATTATCCAGCATTTTAAAGTTTTTGATTTATATTTCAAACGTCAGTTACAACAGTTGTTGTAATTCTAACAATAAACAAAACAATACATTGATTGGTTCAAGCTTTTATTCAGATATGTAGTAACTGTTGTTTATAGGAGTACACAAAAAAGTTTTATTACATTTTGTTTTTTTGGTATAATCTAATGTCTCTTTCTTTTTCTTCCTTGTATGTTTTGCAGACTATCATTCTACCATCGGCATTCTGAACAAATAGATTTATTTTCAATTTCTCTTTTCTGTTTGTGAAGCAATGAAAATGGAATTTTGCCATCTATCCTCAGGTTTCATTGGAAAAGAGCAAACTTTTCAAATATAGTACAGTAGTATATACAGGGTGAGTTTTTTCCGATGTTTAGTATGGGGATCTCGGAAACCAGCGGCGATAGACGATTAAATGGGGAAAGAATTGCAGTTTTACGAGCTTAACTTAATGAGTTTTTTGTTTTTTAGAAAAAATGCATGGCTAACTAGATATCTCGCAAAAATAGTTTTTTTGTTGTTTTGTTCTGTGTCTATAACTCTGTTATTATTGACTTTAGAACAAATGTATAAAGGAAGAAGTTGTAGGTAATTGTGTGCTGAATAATACAGTCTAACCAAATTTTTATTTAAGCTGTAATTTTTGAGTTATGACACAAGCTTGTATTTTTTCTAATGGAAACCATAGTCGGCCATGACTTTATAAAAAAGGCCTTTTTTCAACAATTCTAAAGATGTACCACTTGACATAGTTAGTTTTATAAATAAATAAATTATGGCCTTTCCTTCTTTTCATTTTCGAACTGTGACTTTAGAGAAACTGTACTAGAAGTTTTTGCTAATATTGATGTACGTTCCGTTAGAAAAGCAACAAATTCTGTTTTAAAAAGGTGTAACTTGTGCATTAAACATAATGTTGGACCTTTTGAACATGTTTAGTCTTAAATACTTTACTTACTTTAATTGCGTTGTTTTGGTACTGCTTTATATTCTAATATCCTTTATTGTTTCTTAATTTATCGTTTGTCATTCTGTTTACTGATTTCTCAGAAATTATTTTTATTTAAAAAATTATGTTTATAATTTCGAAATTAAAATAAAAATTTTAATAACTAACATGAATTTTAGTATTAGACGAGATGCGCGCATCTATCAATTGTTTCCATAGCGTACTACTTGAACCGTTAGAAAATGAAAAGAAAAACAGGGCCATAATTAATTTATTTATAAAAATAACTAGGTCAAGTGATATGTTATATCGTTAGAATCATTGAAAAAAGGCCTTTTTTATAAAGTCATGGCCGACTATGGTTTTCATTAGGAAAAACAAAAGCTTGTGTCATAACTCAAAAACTATAGCTTAAATAAAAAATTAGGTTAGACTGTATTATTCAGCACACAATTACCTACAACTTCTTCCTTTATACATTTGTTCTAAAGTCAATAATAACAGAGCTATGGGTACCAAACGAAATAACAAAAAAACTATTTTTGCGAGATATCTAGTTAGCCATGCATTTTTTTCAAAAAACAAAAAGCTCATTAAATTAAGCTCGTCAAACTGCAATTCTTTTCCCTTTTAATCGTCTCTCTATCTCCGCTAGTTTCCGACATCCCCATACTAAACATCGAAAAAAACTCACCCTGTATAATAATACTTATAAACAGGTTTAAGGTAATAATAATTAAATAGTGAATCGTTCTCTATTATTTCTCTCCACTTCTTATCCCTCGCCAGTTTTCTAGCTTCTATCCCGGTAAGTTCTTTTTGCTCTAAAACTTTCCCCACACTTTCGTTCCAGGTTAGAGCCGGGCTTCCTCTCGATCTTTTGTGCTGTATCCTAAATTCCCACACTTTCTTAACAGCTATATCGTCAGTCATCCTTGCTAGGTGCCCATACCATCCAAGTTGGCTACGTTCAATTTTTTTGATTAGTGGTTTCGTTTCTAATTCTTTTCGTATATCTGCGATTCTCACTCTATCTAGTCTTGTAAGCCCTAGAACTCTTTGAAGATATTTCATTTTAATACTTTGTATCTGGCTTCTCACCCTCTTTGTTAGCACTCAGCTTTCGCATTCGAATGATAGTATGAGCGCATACACACTTTTATACACAGTCATTTTCACTTTTCTTGTTATTTCCCTTTTGACTATGAACGTGTTTTTTAATTCTGGTCACCCGTTCTGTTTAGCATCACACCTAAATATTTAAAGCTCTCTACTTGTTCCAACTTTTTACCACTTAGAGCGATGCTGATATTTTGGTATGCCTTGCCTACCACCATGACTTCAGTCTTCTCGCCATTTATTTTTAGCTTTCTACTTAGTAGAGCTTTGTTCCATGTGTCCATGTTATTCTGCAGATCTTGCTCATTCGCCGCAAAAATCGCGAGATCGTCTGCAAATACACATTGCTTTATCCAAACTGATTGTAGGTGATGGTGTCCAACGTAAAGCTTACTCGTCGCGTTTTGGATCTCTTTTATTACATTGTTAGCACAATGTTAAAAAGCAGAGGACTCAGGACACCACCTTGCCTTAATCCTTCGCTCACTGTGAACATCTCTGATTCCATATTGTCCGTTCTGACGTAATTCTTTGTCGTTCTGTATATACTCATAATTGTTTTTAGGGTTTTTTTTGTTAACGTTGTTTCTACGTGTGAGACTTTTCTTGATTTCTGCTTTTGGTACTCTGTCGAACGCTTTCTCTATATCGATAAACGCGAGATAGACATTCCTATTTGTTTCCTTTGCTTTTTCTGTGATTTGTTTAATCGCGATTTTTCAAAATAAGTTTTCCAAGTTCTCGCTATCTCTTTTTCATTCCTGACTATCAAACCCTTTTTGTCCCTTATTTGTTTGATATTTTGTTGTCTGTTATTCGTGCCTAAGTTTTTTATTACTTTGTAAAACAGCTTATAATTAGCGCGATAATCTTATTCGATTTTATGCCCAAAATCTTCCCAAGACTTCTTCTTCTCAGACTACCAAGTTTTTTTACTATTTTTTTTTGTTCTTTGTATTTCCTATACTTTTCGTTTCTGTTTTACCTTCCATCTGGTTTTCTTTATTTTGACTGCACTTCTTATTTCTTGACTCCACCAGAACGTTTGTTTCCTTTCAGTGTTATTTCACAAGTTTCTGTGACCACTGTAAGTAAGTAGGTTTTTTTTATAAACTCCCATGTCTGTTTGCAGTTTGCTGTTGTGGCAACTTTCTCAGTAAGAATTTCTTCTGTTCTCTTCTTATAAGCTAGCGCTATCACTGGATTGATTAATCTGTATGTTTTTAGTTTTATCTTGCTAGGCTTAGACAAATGGTTTTGCTTTTCCCGAGTATTTACTTTGATGTGTCCAAATCTTGTATTTGCTTGAACTAAAAACTGGTCGGTATTAATCTCAGGACCTCTTTTTACCTTTACGTCTAGTATTTGACTTTGACAGCTTCTGTTTATTAGGAAATAATCAATAATCGAATATCTCCTTTCTGATGATCACTCTCGTGTATTTGTGTATCTCTTTTTGTTGAAAAGACGAGTTCATCATAAGAAATTGTTTTGGACACAAAAATCAATTATTTTTTATCATTGTTGTTCGTTACTCTTTCTCCGTACTTTTCTACTACATTCTCTCTTTCACTTCATCTACGTCCCACTCTACCCTTGAGATCACCTAAAATAACTGTTGTTCTTGTTTCGCTTTATGCAATGTCTGTTACGTCTTCCCAAAATTTATCGTTTATTGAGGCCCTCTCATCTTCGTTTGAGCCGTAGAGTATTAGTATATTTACTCTCCGTTTCGATTGCGTTTCTAGTTTAACCTTCATAATTCTTTGCGAATGTTGCTCCCATTTTCTTATTAACTTTGCTGTGTTTTTTTTCTATTATGCATCTCATTCTTGCATGTGCCCTTTCTTCCAATTTCACTCCGCTTGGTATTAATAAGTTGCCAATGTCAGTTTCCTTACTTGTCTGCCCTTTCTTTTTTGTCTCTGTCAATGCTAATATGTTTAGACCCAGTTTATAGAATTCCTCCATCAATTCTTCCTCTTTACCGCTCAGACCTCTCGCATTCCAGGTTCCTAGCTTCCAGCCATTGTTTCTTTAGCTACGTTGTAACTTCCTTGCTATATTGCTGGTATCGTGGTTCTTATCCGACTTTTTACAAACCGGTTTTAGTATCCGTAAATCTTTTCCTTGTACTTATTTTGCATTTGTCATCATCTTTCCGACCATTTTTGCCCTTTTTATTTAGTTTTTTGTCCCGGGCGTTTTTGTTATTTTCCTCAGCTGGTCTTCAAGTGAGTCTCCGTCTGGTGACCTCTCTAACGCTTCATCCTGCTTGCTCGGTGCTTTATTCACGATTAGCTTGTTGTGTTTTACGAATACCTTATAGCCTCTCTGTCTTGCTTCCCTTATTTGCCCTATTAACGCCTCTTGTGCTTTTTTGGAATAATCGTTGTCTATCGAAATGTTCGTGCCTTTCAAATGTTTAGCGTTATTAAAAATCAACATCTTCGTTTTCTCTTTTCTTGCTGATATCAAAATCGGTCTTATTCTATCTTCCTTAAATTGCCCAAGTCTCTTTACTTCCTTTTTATCGACCTCAATATCTATTTCTATAGCTAGCTTCTGGAGCACTTTATTCACCTTGTCTTTCGTTTCTGCCTCGCTCTCATTTTCTTCATCTTGTATGCCCTTTATTTTTCTTCCTGATTTTATTTTCTACAAAATCTAATCTTGTCTCCTGCTTTGCTACCTGTAGTTTCAGTAGCCCATTTTCTTTTTTAACTTCTTTTAATTCTTGGCAGAAGTTCTCCATTCTGCTATTCATTATTTTTAAATTCTCATTTATGCTTTTGAACATTCCTTTCACTCTTTTTACGTCTGTCATGTTCAATGCAGTGAATTATTCCTGCTCTGTGATGAATGCGTTAACTAAATTTATTTCTGCTCTACTTTTAGAACGAACCGCGTAAAAAACCAGTCAGTCAACCTTGACCTTTATCAGTACGTTGTTTATTATTCCAGATTCTCTATATTTCTAATACGTAAAATTTACTGACCTTGTCTTGTTTACTGCTGATTAATTTACTTGTAGCTCTTACAGCACTATTCTGTTCACCACACACACACTTTTGGTTTAATTTACTTGCTCGCAATTTCCGAAATTTCAAGATTTATTGCTGAGCGTAAATCAAACCAACCGTCTCATATGATCGCCGATTAAATATCAAACTTTTCATATTGAAATAAAATCTATGTGTGCAATATGAAGAGTTCTTCATGGTAATTAGCAATACAAACTTGAAAACAATGAAAATCTTGTAACAAGTTAAATCCTACTATACGCTATACGGTTTGAGGTTGAGAAAATTTACCTTTCTCTTTAATGGTGATTTTCCAAACAACTTTTACAAATTTCTAAATACTTTGAAGAAAGGTGTTAATCTGAACTGGTTTCTTCACCTAGTGGTTTATATTTCTCGTCTTACTTGCTTTTTAACTAGTGGTACTGATCCAAGAGGCATTAACCACAAAGCAGTAAAGTTTCGAAATGATTATTTTCGAGAGTGATAAAACATTCTTTCATGAGCAATGATGAGGTAGAATGTAAAAAATTTTTAAAATCAGTTCTCATTTGTTCACACCCCATGTTTAATGTAAATTGATAGAAACCTTATTGACGTAGGATTTTTAGCACACGGCTTTGGCAGAACGGCCCTGGCTTCGTCCGCTAGAGAAAGTTTGTTTTGGTTTGCTTTTCTTTATTCTCGGAAGTCAGGATGATGTTTTTTTATACTATAGAAACTGCCATCTCCGTACTGCTGATCGTTTTTTAGATATCTTACAAATTTCACAGAAAAATAAAGACAATCGTTGTATCTTGGTTTGTTTATTGCTTTTAGCCAAACTGTTTATAATATTTCAACTCGATGTGACTTTCCGTTCCAGAGATACAAACAAACTCGAAAAAAAAATGATCATCGGTGCTCGGATTTCTGTGTATTTTTCAGTCTAGAGAGACCGCTACGAAAAACTCATTTTGATGCTATATGACTGTTCCCGGAATCCAGAAGATACTAGATAGCTCAAGCTTCATGTGTGAGAGACAATTCGTTCCTGAGATTCAGAAAATGCAAGAAAAAATTAAAAGATTTGCATTAGATTCTGATAGTTTTGTAGTTACATTATTCTCTCGTGTTCTAAATTAAACTAAAGAAACCTAACCTGAGACAAATCTAAAAGAAAACAATACAGAAGTCGAAATAAAAACAGCCAAAGTAATAGTCAAAAATACCAAAATAAGCAAAACAAGACAAGGACCCAAAGACCAAAAAGAGATCACGGAAGAATGCGAGATTTTGCTCAGTGTCGATCTAGCGTGGTCGAGTTATAGACTGTCAGTATAACAATTTGAAAATAACTACAGATCTTTAGGTTTAGCCATGGTTTAGCAAATTAGCAACATGGAAGGCAAGAAGCTTAAAAGATAAGGAAGAGGAACTACTAGCCCTTTAGCATCGGGGCTTTTTTTACATGGCTGGCTGTTTGGAACTTCAAAGTGCAAATTATGCAGCCAATTTTACAACCCCCGTCTTTGAACGGTGCTGATGGCGCACGCCCATTCGGCATTGTCATGTCACATAAAAGCGTGCGTCACCCTGGCTTAACCCCCTTTTTACAACATCAATGCGTGAATGCAGCAGTTAAGTTAACGTGCACCTTTAGCGGTCGCAAGCTTTACGCGCAATTCGCCTAGTTTATAACCAAAATATGTTCTCTGTATGTATGTAGTGATATTAAAAATTAAATGAAGTATAAACCATAGTGTCATTTTTTCAACACAAAGAGAAGTTAAAAGTAAGTCCCGTTGGGCATAATAACCACTCAAAAACACTGGCCATATAAACGGGGGCTTTGTAGGCGTGTATTGTATTTACGTGCTTTTTTGTGTTTTCCGTCCGTATAGCACACGCGCTTAAATGAGCAAAATTGAACAAACTGATAAACTTTTTAGATAAAAAAGTTTACAAAACATATAAAAACACACATTTGAAAAACATAAGACCGTTTGTTATCATAAAAGCTATAACTCGGCTGAAAAAAATAAAGGAAAATATGAAACAAACAGAATATAAAAGAAGAAAACTGAAAAGTAATTTCTCAATAGAAAATAACTAAGTCTTGTACATTGAAGTTAACATAACCTAGAACTACGCCCAGTAAATGTTTTTTGTATGGTAGCTCTCAAAACATGGTATTGCACATAATGGCACATCACAAAGTTGGTACTCGTATGTCGTTTCTCTTCTAACTTTTTTTAGAACAGACGATACATGTTTTCCGAGTTTGTTTATTTTTATCATTTTTTTCCAAGTGGGCCAAGAAATGATTATTCTAAAAGGTGAATCTTCATCAGCTGTTTTCTTAGATGAAGTCCGTGGTTTATCGACATGATATTTTCCAAGTATCTCTCTAAATAATGAAAGATGAAAATTGGCTAGTGGTATATTGCTTCCGGTTTTCATTTTATAGATAGAGTGTGTGTTTAGTACTGACATATCAATAAGATGAAAAAAATACCTTTTGTACCATTTTACGGGTTTACGAACTGTATAAGCAAGGTTCATTGAGAATTCATAATACATGGTAGCACTAATAGTTAGTAAATGTGGGGACAATATTACATGTTGTTAAGATGAAAAAGTTTTTAAATTCTGTTGCTCTTTAGGGTACCACCAAGAGATTTATTAGTATTTCTATTCAGTTCCTTTAAGAAGACCTCGGGACTATCTATAATGCTAAAGCTGAACTGTTGGCTTCCACAAGCAGCCCTAAATGAGACAAAGTTTCATTCTAACCAAAAAGAGTCGAGGTGTTGTTGAGGCTTGGATGAAAAGAACAAACAGAGAAGTTAGCTGCTTAAATAAGAAAACAAATCATGATCTTTCAATCACCTTAGCAAAATTAAAAAGTAAAAATGGTGTGAAGTGCACCATAGCATACGTTTTCTGTAGTGAGTGCGGTTAGAAGATAATATTCAACTTTGAAATGATTTATGTCTATGGGAACGAGCTTTATATTTCTAGGTTATAATAAAAGCTGAATATGAGTATTAAGGACGAATATTACGAGTGAGCGCGATGATAGGCGTTGTCCATAGATGGCTTTGAGTGCGACTCTAGATGCAAAACGGGAACGATTTTATTATTTTTAAGATTCCAATGAATGCTGAATAAAAGAGTTCATAAGGCAACTCTTATCCTTAAGATACATAAGATATTTAAGCTGTAACAACCAAAAGCGGCCGGTGTTGAGGAAAAAAGCGTGACGCTAGGCCACCTAGCTTACTTTAAGAAAATTAAAAATTAAACAATGAGAAGCAGTACGTCGGAGCCGTTGAGCTAAAGAAGAATGCGCGTTGGGATAACACCGTGCTCATAGTATAATATTCATACCGCATAAATCTTTGCAGTTGTATAATCTGATAAAGGATGACCGATTATCTCGCTTGGATATAGCACGAAGGAAAATAGCAAAATTCTGCAACTGGAAAATTAAACTTTGAAAGTAAACATTTAAAAATCGTACCGGAAATACAAATTTCTCTTGTAATTGATGACGTAGGAAAAACTACGGTCGTCGCTTGGTTAATTAACGACGACGGCAGGCCGCCGTAGGCGGCTTCAATGGAAGTAGGGCGGTTCTAGGCTTGCGATAACTTACCTTAAGAAGGTTGAAAAGTAAAAGAAAGCAAAACACAACGTAGGAGATTTGTAGGTGATCGAATAGCAAAAGCCGCGAAGCGGCGAAAAAGTGAACTTTGAGATCACAGTGTACTCAGAAAATGTTCAAGTTTGAAATTAATTATTCTTAATGAGAAAAAGCTTATTTTATTAAAATTATCGCGAATATTTAATACGAGACTTTGAAACAAGTCTGTTATTCTTATGATGTGTAGAGAAGGAAGTTGAAGGTGTTACCGGCGTTTATTGAAATTCTCGATAATTTATCTTAAGAAGGGTTAAAAAGTAAAAAAGAGAATTAATAAAGCATAGGGGAACATTACTACAAGTTGTTAGGTTAGGAAGCTCTTATAGTTTTATTGAATTTTAGGGTCCACTGAGAGATTTCTTCAAAACTCGGTGCTCCAGTCCGACACTCGTCATTCAGCGACAGCGCATTTATTTTGTAAATCTGCTTGTTTATTAATGATGCTACCTCGAGTCTGTAATTTCGAACGCTTTGAAAACATCTAGTTTGTGTAGATTGTTGTAGAAATGTAAAAATTTAATGGAAGGTTGTTTGTGGTCATAGGGTGGTTGTGTTCTATTACGTAGGTGTTGGGTATAACTGATCTTTTCCGAATGTTTGTGTTTGTAACATCGTACGTATTCTTTGTATCTAACATCATTTGATCAACCAAAGTTACAAAATGAGCAGTTTAATTTATAAATTCCCGATTTCTTTAGCATTTGATAGTTTTCAAAATGTTGGTGTTGATTTTGAATGTTGGGCGAATAAAGTAAGGTTATATTAGTGAAGTAATGTAATTGTTTTTCAAATTTGACAATCAATTGGTCATTTTTTGGTGTATGTACAACCGTATTGTACTTTCTGTAGCAAATACTTCAAGGTATCCAAATGAAAGAGAGACATTTTGCAAAAGAATGCAATCAAGGTGATCTACGATGGTTCAAATATGGTTGAGATTTGATTGTCCGAAATATTCTGACAAAAGGCGTTTTGTTGCTGAGATATACCAAAAAAGGCACCTTTTCAGAAATGGCAGAGTGCAAGCGATCTAGATGCATTTACACTAATCTCTTTACGACGCTTCTTCTTGGTACATACTCAAACCTCGTAACGAACGGTAAATATCTAAATTTTTCAATATCTTTCATTAATACCCAAGATTGGCGATTATTTCTTGTTTTTCATGGAAAACTTTCGCATAGAAAAAACGGTTTCCTACCTGAAGATTCAGTTGCGACCTCTACTGATAGACAACTATGGATCAGAATTTGATCAGGCGTGAATGTCCCTTAGTGCTAGAATGTGGTCATAAGACCAACTACGACTAAAAAGGAGAAAAAGGTCCTTGAACTCTAAGTTAGCAAAAAATGAACGCAGAACATTGCTGTATAAATACCGTAGAGTTTCGAAAACTGGAGAAGATAAATGAAGAGTATTTGAATCAATCAACCCCTGACTGAAGACATACAAGGTGTCTCTAAATTCTGTTACCAATCCAAGAAAGTGTAATTGAAAAGGAAAATTAACAAACTCGTATTTTTTTTGAAAGAAGAATGTTCGGTCGGGAGTCGTCAATAGATTAACAGGAATCTCGCCATTTAATACAAGTCATTCTTAAAATAAAGATCCGGGTATTTACATAATATCTTCAATTGAATAAGACTTATCGTGTCTGCAGTCTCTAGCCGGTTACATTACCGCCGTAGGACGCAAACACAATCACGAAGGGCGTGCAACTCCTATTCTTAATGTTTGATCAACAATGAATCAGAGTTCTTTAACGATAAAGTAATGTCTGCATGCCTTGCAAGTTTTTACAATTGCATAAGTTTTTTTTCATTCGGGGACAGCGCTGGCGCTAGGATATTTGGCTCCTGCGGCAAAATCTCTTAAGACGCTTTCGTGTGATACGTGGTCTGTCTAATGCCAGTTTTCAAAACCGTGCAGGTTTTAGCCACCACGGCATCTATGGCAAGTTGTTTATTTGCACGTTCTTGTACCAGTCCTGCTTTAGCTAATCCGTGGCATTATGCTGATCGTGGAAAAAGTACGTCTAGAATTTACAAACTTATAAACGGACTCACAAATATAGGTTTTCATAGTTATGTTACTGAATGTCCAAGATTCTAAACAAAATTTGGAAATTTTGATAAACACGCCGGAAATTTACTCTAAACACTTGCGTAAACAACAGATTATTAGTTCACAATTATGGATTATATTTAGTATGTCCTTTAAAACGTGGAAGAATATATAGATAATTTGTGGTGCTATGCTGATTATACAAAAATTAGTCTGGAATTTGCAAAATAATTAAATTGCAAATCGAATTTAGGAACTTACTAATATGGGTTTTCATAATGTTATTAAATACTCGTAGATACTAAACAACAACAATACGAGACTTGCTGAATACTTTCTGGCGATGGTTAAGAAAAACACCGATACAATTTAGTAAATGGCTTTATTGTTTTTTAAAATATTTGCCCTTGGCATCAATACACTTTTGCATACCCTCAAACCAATTTTTAAAGCATTTTTTCTAATCTGAAACTGGCACTTCAGGAATCCGTTGCCTAAATGCCTTAATCGCTGCTTCAGGTGAACAATAAGGCTAACCACACATCTAGTTTTTGATTGTTAGGAACAGGAAGAAGTCATTTGGTGCTAAATCAAGCGAATACGGACAATGCGACATCAATTTCACTTTTTCACTGGTTAAAAAGTCGACAGTTTGTGAAACTGTGTGGGCACTTGCATTGTCATGGTGAAGAAGGATGCGTCGATTTGGATATCAACGATGACTTCTGGCAAACATATTGTTGTGTACCAGTTAGCATTCACTGTTCTTTGATTCTCTAAAGCTATGGTTATCACATGTCCGGAAATACGGAAGAAACAAGCGATCGTTTGCTGTGCATGAACGAGCAATTTTGGTGGGTTTCGACTCGCCTCGAAACATTCAAACTCGTGTGAGTAGATCCAACTTTTGTCATCAGTAACAATGTCGTATACTAAATTTAAATAACCTCGGTTAAATTTCTTCAGCATTTCTCTGCACCAATTCACACGATTCTTTTTTTGAGCTTCACTCAAATTATGTGAAATCCAGCGACTGCAAAGCTTCTATTTCACGGTATGGCATATACCGATTGCTGATCTCGCTCAATCATTTCACGCACAGACGTGGATGGACGACCTTCAGGAAATTCTTCACTGAGAAAAAAACGTCCTTGCTGGAACTTAGCAAATCATTTATAAACAGTTCTATTTGATGGAGCCTCCTCACCAAATGCCGCATTAAGCCGTTCAATGCATTGTTTGGCTGTTAAGTTGCTTTAAAAATCGTAAACAATCATTGCTCCATTTTTTCACAAAATTACTTTTTTCAAAGCGCTGTGTAAACAGAACTGGTTACCTTGGGTAGGAACTATCAGCCGAATTATAGGTTAGAAGTGACAAATTTCTCGAATTTGACAATGGCACAATGCTGACGTCACCGGAAGTACCCGATTGCAGAAATTCTTCCAGCAAGCCTCGTATTGTTAGTTGAAAATTATGAATTACGTAATACCATTCGAGACAGAAGAATCTTTAGATCAGATTTAGATTTTCTAGAAAAAATGCTACTGGTTGTCTTAATTTATTTAAGCAAGCATGATCGAAAGCGTCAATTTTATGGTAAATGGAATATTATAATAGATGGATGCAATAAAAGATTTAGCTTAATGCTTCTTAAGTCGTCTGCAGCTGATGGTTGCAAAGGAGATGTCTTAGATTGGAGGAGAGGCTAAAACTTTTTATAAGAAACGGAGAGTCTACTTTGAGTAAGTTTCATATTGCTTTATTGAAAAAAGTGCAATCTTTAGGTAAAGCTTCATCAACCATTTTTTCATTTTCTATCAAGTAGTCGTTTTATAGACGTCTGAGAAAGGTTACTACCAACAGCGATATTATCAAAAGCAATATATTGTTTTTCCTTTATGCATAATAAGGGTAACTTGGTGATATGCACTCTGAACATTTTGAATTCCAAGTATGTCTTCAATACGTACAGAGCAACGGATAAGCATCGATCTGAATGAAACGATTGTTCGTGAATAGTCTATAACTACTTTTCTTCCGTGACTTTCAAATTTGCTTATAAGTACTTGCGCTCTCTGGGGAAATTTATTTTCTTTAATAACACCTTCGCAAAGGAGTTGCTCAATTTCTTCTTTAATGAAATTTATATCTTTTACGGTATAGCTCTGAGATTTCGTAACTATGGGTTTTGCAATCTGACGATAAATTACCAAAGAGGTTTGGTGGTTCCATCGTGGCTACAGCGAGCCTACTTAATGCAACTTATTTGTTACTAAACATTAAAACAGTGCATTAGTGTATTATAAATCTTTTATACTTTCATGATGTTAAAAAAAAACCTTTTTTACTTTAATATTTAAAAGAAGGTAGGTAGTAATTTGTGGATGAGTCTGCATACGTTTATTAAGTTATTTTAGGTACCTATTTTTATTCAAGATAATATATACGACCTCTCGCTATAATTTAAGGATAAACTACATAGCTGGTACTAGTAGGCATACGTACATAAATGGTTCATTTTGTCATCTTTAAGTAATTGATTTTGACCGCTAAAACCATTACAATATAATTATGTGTTATCTTTACCATTTATTTCAATGAACCAACTATTACGTATATCTAACTACCAGCGCTAATGTTGAGGAAATTGCCATCAAGTTAATTTTCCACATGTCACTTCTCTTCAACCCACGCATTTTTTGTTTCTAGGCAATCAATGATTTACTTACATTACTTGGTATTAAGTATTATTAGTTATTGATTATTTAAGGTAGTATTACAGATACTTCCAGAATAAAATTAGCAGTAGGTGTACTATCAAAAAATGTATAAATAAAAAATAGAGAAAGAGAATTGATTTATGAATGCGGGGGATAATGAAGGTTGTGCATGATATACAATTTCCTGAGCTATTTTCTTTTTTGTTTTGTTTCTCTTTTGCTAAACTGCGATCAAACTTCTTCAAAGCATTTTTGTTTCAAGAGATTTTTATGTATATTTACTTTTGTCACAGAAACATTTCAAATATTTTTTTTATTAAATAAATTGTTTGGAAAATATGATACAAAAGAAATATTTTACATTTTTAAGGACTTTTATACTGAAATATTTGTTTTGTTATATTTGATTTACTACTGAATTTAATAATGACGTAGAGAAGGTGTGTTTTGATGTTTTTT
>VTPC01004811.1:6312-17708 GCA_011009095.1 Ignelater luminosus
AATGCGTTACTTTACTGATAGGCACAAATTAAAGGAATGGCAAATTGTTGTAGGAAATATCATCGATTAGTGCAAAGGAGAGTAGAACAGAAAACTGTTCATGATATACTTTTTGATAATTCTAGTCAATCCTATGAAATAACTTTTTAATAAACAATTTGATCTATTTTAAATATAGATCATGGGTACACCATCAAAACAAATCAAGCTAGAGTTACCAGATCCTCAGCCGTCATCCAGCAACGAATCTGAGCTTAAGCATGAAGCAAGCAGTAGAGTAAGTAATTCTGTTGTAGGTGATACTTGTCTCACAATTCTGTCCAAGTAGCTAACAATAATTGATTTATTTTATATTTACAGTCATCGAACAAACCAAACTACAAACTTGGCTCGAATTTTATGGAATTGTTAGAAGGCGATGGGAAGACATCTTTCATAGACAAAACATTGCTTATAAAGGCATTTTTCGAGTGTGGAAGGAATCGAGTGCTGGTGACAGCACCTCGATGTTTTGGAAAGACCGTAAATATTGATATGCTTCGGCATTTTTTGGAAATTCAAACTCCGGAAGAACCAACAGACGAACATGAAGAATTTCAAGTAAGGTTACAACGAACACAAAACTACAAGCTGTTTAGTGAAAACAACTTAAAAATCATGCAAGAGACAGAAATTGTGAGGAAGCATTTTGGGAGGTATCCTGTGATCAGTGCTACTTTTAAATGTGAATATTCCATTGTCACTTATGAAAGGGCGTTCGAACGTTGTAAGAGAGTTATAGCAGAAGCTTTCAGTCAGTATCCTTACTTACAAAATAGTCCGAAGCTACAGCCTAGAGAAAAGAGGAATTGCGAGAAATGGTGTGAAGGTAATTTTGAAGGATTTGAACCACATGATGTCTTTGATGGTCTAAATACATTGGCTTCATATTTGTATAAACACTTTGAGAAGAAGGTGTTTCTTCTAATTGATGACTATGACGGTGTCATCTATCAGGCAATGCTTTGGCCTGAAATAGAAGATACGTTAAAAGACATAATACAAGATTGCACTAGCATAATCAAAAATGCAGCTTATGGATGTCACGTGCATGGAGCATTTATCACTGGAGTTTCACATATGGGCCTTTGTGGTTTAAACATAAAGCCACACAGATTTCTGGACCAACACCAATTTGTCGATTTCTATGGAGTAACAAGTGTAGAGGCTGAGGAACTGTTGCTCGGCTTGACCGATAAGCAAATTGCAACTGCAAGAAGAAAATATGGTGGATATCGTAGTGTTAGTGGCAGAGAAATCTACAGCTTATGGTCTTTGCTAGAATATGCAAATGATCCCGATGCTGAGAATCGACATCACAGTTGGAAAGACACTGGCGCAATTCCAGGCATAGAACATGCGCTTATATTTTCCGATATTAAATGTATGATCCAAAGAGACCTACTACTGAGCAGGGGTATAGTAGTTATTATTGGATTTGTTAGGACAGTAAATGAAATTCTTGATTTGTCACTTATATTGTCGGGAAGAGCTTTGGTGGAACCTGACAGGTATAAGCGTAATATTTTTTTCCCATTTCTACTAGAACAAGGTTACCTGTCACATATGAATGAGGACTTTGTTGCAGATGAATATCTTTCTTTAGAACTACCCAATGACGAAATTCGACAGGCAATGGCAGAGAGAATAGTAGCCAGTAAGTTTTCAGGTCACGGCTTACAGGAAAAAAGTATTCACAGATGTCGGGAATTCTTTGCAAAAATAGGTACAACCAAATGCAGTGCTGAGGACTTTGCAGAGCTTACTGACGGTTTAATGGATGCATTGAGCATATATAACTTCACGACTAAAGCTGATGTAGCATTTGCGGTAAGCATGTTGACTGCAGGTCTGGGATATCAATATGAGAAAGTGAATGTTAGAGATCGGTGGTATATGCAAAAAACAAGAGACCCTGATAATGTATATACGCTGACAAAGGAGAATTTTTCCATGGTGCTAGAATGTATATCCAATCCAGATTCCAAGGAATACTTAAGCGATGTGTTAAAATACTATCAGGGTGTTGGACCTACTGTCAAAACGCGCCATGTAATAATGATAATCGCAATATGGGGTCGTGAGCTGAAGGTTAGTTACATACAGGACAGCTATGCCGTGAATGATGCAATTCACTTGGAACGGGCTATTGTAGCAAATCCCTGAGTTAATAAATCTTTTTTGACAGTTGCAGTGTAGCATTAATTTACTTGCCTGTTTTATTTTTAAAAACTGTAACATACAAAACGGCATCTTATGTTAGTTCTCAGAAATATGAGCTGTATATATTTATTACAATAAGACGATCGGTTGTCCAATTATAATCTCCCCTTCCCTTCTATTTGTATCAGTTTTAACAAATTGACGCACACTAAAATTTTTTTTAGTTTATCTTGTTAATTATTTACATACCTGAATGGCATTTTTAAATAAAGATGATCTTATGAATATGTTTATTATTTGTAAACTTTATAAAGTATGAAACTTTACGAAACATACAGATAGCATAAACTGGATAATAATGTGTAGGATTTATTTTAAATGAAATATAAAAAATAACAACAAATATATGATACCCAATTAAAAATAGAAAAAATTTATTTTAAAACGATCATAAGTTTAATTAGAATTACATTAATTAAATTTAAACAACTATACTTACTAATAGAACATACAACATACCATAAATCAAAAGTTACAACAAGAAAGATTTACATTTAACTATCATATATTGAGAAAAGATTCTTTCGGTGTCGTACGGAACCATTGGAGCAAATTTTAAATTATTTAAGCCTGTAATACTTGATACTAGAATCTATAGTAGCTTCATTTTCTAACATTCTGGAGCTGTTTACAACTATTGTTTATATCTAAAGCTTCCCACAACTTTCTTATAAGCACTTTATTGTTAAGTTTGCTTAATCTATGATGTATAGTGCCGGCAAATAAAAGATTATAACATTACACTTTGTAAATCTTTATTTCAGTTTAAGTAAAACTATTATGTCCTGCATTTACCTGAACGAACAATAAGTGTCGGTTTAACAGTAAAGCAACATAAATAACTTCAATGAATTGATTTAGCACGTATTTATGGTAACAGTACATGGTAATTCCGATATTTGAGCAGCAGAGTTATAAACAGTGTTGGGTAAGATCTAGATTGAAGTATCTAGATACGATCGGAAGATCTTGTATCTGGATCTAGGTACTGTTTTCAAGAATATCTTTTGATCTGATCTAGATACCAATTGAATGGATCTTAAGCCTTTAGATCAAAGATCCATACTAAATCAATCGAAGTAATTATATTTAACTTTTAAAAAATTTCCTTTTTAATACTCAATTTCCGACATAAAAAACACGCAAGCTTACCCATTCAAAAATAAAATTTTTTTAAGCAAAATAAAAACTTTATTCTGCTATGTTTTGCTTCAAAATTATCAAATGATTTTATCATAAAAACAAAATTTATAAATGTGATGATTTTTATTAAGTATTACACTACTAAGGTATATTTAATAAACGAGCAACCACTTTATATGTAGTTTCTAAATGTTCTAGGTTTAAGCAAAACACATAATGAACAAAAATACAAGCATTTCTGCATTTTCAGGTAGTTTTAATTAGGTGTCATGCAGTCTCTCAAATTGCTTATATTATGTTAGTACCCTTAGTGCAGCATGCCTCTGTAATTGTTAGTACAGAAAGTTTCGGCTTTTTGAAAGGTAATTAAACAAATTTAAAATTTTTCCAGAATTCGAATCCTTTTCAGATGTTAGGGATATTCTCTTGACTTCACTCACGAAATACAGCAATAGGTAAAAGAATTCATTCAAAGACATCACAATATCCTCTTAAATCATAAATTTTGTCATCAACCATTAAAAGATTAGCATAACTGTTTACTTTGACCAAGGTTCTTTACGTTTATAACTCTTTCATGAATTCATTTATATATATATATATATATAATATCCACAACCTTTGTTAGTAACTAAAATAAAACGAGAGGATTAACATTCTCTACGTATTTCAATAGCGCGTTTAAGTAAAAAGTGCATTTTATTGCAAAGATCGATCTTGTCACGTTTTGAATTTTCTAAAGGATTATTTATGAACAGATCAAAATAAGATGCATTATACGTTCAGTCAGGCAAAAACAACCCTGTGAAGTATAGTATACAAAGAGTAGGAGACAAACGAGGTCTTAACTTCTCTTAATAATTCTCAATTGGAAAAATTATCTGAAGACGAATCTTTTGGTTTTTTAAAAGTAAATCCACAGAAATCTCAATCTCCAATTGCCACACAATGTTTGGAATATTTAGAATGTACAGATACAAGCTACTGTCAATTAAATAAATATCCAATAATAAAAGAAATTTTTTTAAAACTGGTGTGCTGCCATCGTCTGCGCCTGTAGATAGGATGTTTAAAATTTTAACTCCAAAAAGAAACAAATTAAGTGATGATATTTTTGAGACATTGTTAATCTTAAAAAGTAATAAAACTTAAACTGTTTATGGTAATGTGCATATATTGTTATTAATTTACTAATTTGATAAGTTATGTGTATATTAAATTAATAGTTATTTATATGTTGTATGTAAATCTTATGCATGTAATATTAAATTTGTTAAATAATACAAACAACAAATCTATTCTGTATTATTAATTAGTACCATATTCTTAATCATTTCGTGATATAAAAATAAAAAGTATCTAAGAAGGATCTAGATACTTTTTGATAGATCTTGGATCTGTATCTAGGTACATAATTAAAAAGATGATCTTGTATCTGAACTAGATCCATGTTTGAAAAAGTATCTGGATCTGGAACTAGATACTAAGAGGAAGGATCTTACCCAACACTGGTTATAAAGTTTAAAATATTTGCAGCAAAGAATACAGAAAATAGAGTAAATTCTTAAAAAAAAAGAAAGTGGTTTTGCAGTTTTCAGGTATGGAGATGCCGAGGGTAGGTAGTGTTTAAAGAAAATCTTGAAATCCGGAAATGCTACAAAATAGCAAAAAGAAGATAAAAAACCTTAGTTTTGTGAAGGCTTCCCACGTGTTACATCAGTCTATTTTTTCGATTTAATCTCAAAAATGGTGGTGCTAAATATTGTTGATAGGGCAATGATTATTTCGAAATTTGAGGAAGGTTGGACGAAACGTAGAAGCGTACAGGAGTCTAATATCAGCAAAGGTGCAATTTATAGACTAAAGAAAGCATGGACAGAAGAAGAGCATGTTGGTAGAAAACAGGGAAGTGGTAGACCAAAGATTTCTTTCGAGACGAAGATAATCTTTTGACTCTGCTGTCGCTGCGTCTCGTGCCACTCATTTTCCAGAATGCACATGGGCGACCACTCGATGATGTCCAGGGGGAGGGGGGGCTAATCAACAAATTTATAATATAAGCCATATATAACTACATGTAATACATTCTACTGTGTAAAAATTTCTTGGTTTAGGGGCTGGCAAGCGATCCTCCTTGCCCATAGAAACTGATACTCAGGAGAATGGATAAGAAGCGCAAGCAACAGAATAAAAGAATCTGACATTTCATGTTTCTTTGACTGACGGACATAAGCTAAGGAAAATTGAATTTGCTTAGCAATTTTTACATAATGTGATTTTCTCAGACGAAAAGGTGTTTCGGTCCAAACATAACGGTACAGTTCATGTATCAGAGGTCCAGGAGTCTGCTAGAGGATAGATGGGAGGCTGGATGGAGAAACTTACCGGAATATCCTACACAATGTTATGTAGCCTTTGGCAAGACATTTGTATTCGGACAATTTTATTTATCAACATGTAAGTTATAAAAACATCATTATACTATGCTTTAGTATAGTCGTTACCTTATAACAGGAAACGCACTCGTTGTGAGAGATTGGTTTCTAGGAGAAAATGTAAATGTGCTACCATGGCCCGCTGGCAGCCCCGATCTCAATTCTATTGAGAATATGTGAGCTTTTATGGTACAGAACACATACAAATAAGATTTTAGATCCCAGAACGTGTTACGAAAATTCGCAAATAATAAAATCTTTCTTTATTATTGCTAACTATTTGGAATGTACCAGATGTGTCACTGCCCTTAGTGTGTAAATCAAATCTCGCCTTATCAGCGGATCTACCAAACTAAATTCACACTGAACTCACAGTTGAATTACCGTACTGCCTCTCTTATTATTTTATTTCTTCCTAAGGAAGTAGCTTTGTTATCGTGTTTCTTGTATCTATATTGTTCGGTCGAATCTCTGCGAGTTTTGTACTACTTTGCTCTCTAAAGACATTTAGACACAGTCAGTGTCTACCTTCAATCTAAGAATGTATGTGAATGTCGTCTTAAAAATTTAATGTATTAGTCATAACAGAAATCTCGTGTAAACCAGTGCAGTGAATTTAGTGTAATGTGTGCCATAAATTTGGATCTCTATTGGATAATTCCAGTATGACGGTAAATAATTTTACCCCTTCTAAAACTATCTTGTGAAGAAGCTAACGTTGGCGCATCAAGCGCGTCAACTATGAACCTAGTTGTTTGCTAATGTAGCTGTATTCCATCGTCTCGTCACCAATTGCTTTGAATAAAAGTAACCTAAGATTCACGTTACTGTAACATCGTTTCACATTGGTGAAAAACCTTGTAAGATTCTTTCACAGTAGTGAAAAGTTCGACGCATCATTTCACAGTGATGAAAAACTTTGTAATAATGTTTATTTAAGAGGAATCCGTTATTTGCCATGTTCTAACGTAACTTTTTAGTTCCGAAATGTTACTGATATTTATTCGATTGATCGTATACAAATAAAACCAACAAAATCGTTAAATTTAATTCTTGTCTTGTTAGTTTATCCATGCAAGGCTCTGTTAACGTAAATTCTTGTTGTTTTATAACTTTGCGAAATTTGTCTTTCTTAAAGATTTATCTAGATAATTATCTGGGTTCAAAGTTAAATGCAAAACACCTGGAAGTGACGACCCCAGTAACGTTATCGTTGTTATTTGTATTTTACATTTTATTTCATGTGTGCTTCTTTCACAAGCGACCGCAAAATTTCTAATATCCACGAATGATTTACTATTCAGACTTTATGTTAGCATACACATAGATGGTTTTAGTGATCAGCTGTTCCGGAGCCAAGGAACGCTGACCTTCACCTACCTACATAATATCAGCTTAATTTCCCATTGGGAGTGTAAGTATCTTAAGAGAGTGCAGTACAATCTCGATTCCGTCTACTTGTGTAGCATTGGAACTTGTGGTTCGACCTTGATAAGCATCTCGCCTACTGATCTAGATACGGAGATCAGCTGCAGGGTCTCCCCGTTGAAATTAGGTCACCGACTTTCTACTGCGGCTGGCGCCCTCTCGATTCCGAAACCCATATAGCCGAAGAACAAATAACCCCGGAAAATATAGTGAACACATGTTAGAAAATCAAAATAAGTGGGACTACATTACAGCGCAGTTACGAAAGATAATTAAGACTAAGAAAGAAGAAAGGACGCGGCAAAAAGTCACATCCTAATTAGACAGAGTAAAATCAATAGAAGACACTAGCAATTAATAACAATGGACGAGTGTTGTGAAGTAAAGCGGCTGCGGTTTCATACCGTACCGTATTACACCAAAAAATAATGTGTCAGTTAAGTACATAATTGACTATTAAAGACTTTTTAAAGTACACACTAAGAAAGTGTCGCTGCAATAAGTCTCTGCTGACCTAAAGCTGTTCAGCACAGTACCAAGTTGTTCTAAGCCTTTCTTTATCCTTTGGAAACTATTAGAACACCATATAAATATAACATAAGGATTTCATCTACGGCCCTCTGGAATACCGCTGGCGTATTGGTTAACCCAAATGAAACTTTTTTTTATATTGGTAATGATCATGTGGAGTTATAAACGCAGTATACGAACGGTTTTCCTTTTCTCTTCGCAACTGGTAATAATCAGATTTCATGTAAAGCATGTGTTACCTGCCAATCCCTCCAGTTGATGGTCTACACATTTTGTAAAGTTGTGGATTGGGCGTATACTTGTATTATTTACCCTAATAAGTGACCTTACAAAGAAGCTGATGCTGAGTAACAAAGCATGACAATGCTAAGACTCACACCCACTTATCTACTGACATGAGAGGAATACGGAAATTTATATATACACTGTAAACAATAACCTGGGTTTATTGTGAATAACAAAAATGTACTGTACATTAAATATTAATATTGTAAATAATGTGGGAATGTTAAAAAAGTAATACATATGTACATCAAAAATGGTATTATTTTTCACTGCGCAGTGAGCCTACAATTTCGCTATTTTAGAGGGACCTGGTTCGGAATATCTTTTGGGACTACTGTAGAGGGAGGGAGGATGACTTCCTGTGGTGTTTTTTACAATCTTCGTCGTTGTCGTTGTCGTCCATATCGATCGGTGCACGATTGGCGCAAGGTTGGCCTCTGCAAAACCTGCAGAGTGCCGAACATGTTAGACCCGCTTTTAGGCAAGTGCAGGCCCTAGAGCATCCTTTTTTTGTACTTGCACGACAGCATTCTTAGGATCAATTGAGGGACTGGGGCCATTGTCGTACTGATTGGGATAGTCCTAGATCGCTGGTGAGCCAACCCCAGTCGTTTGGTCTTTTCCACCCCCAACCATTTCTGTACCTAATATAGTAAGTACGAAACGCGTGGTACTTTGCTGTGTCTTTGATGGGGGGGGGGCGGGGGCGAGCAAGGTTTACTTTGGCTGTGGCTGCTGACTTGATGAAGCACGTGTAACGTAGGCTGTTTAGAGACTCGGCGTCATCTCCTCCATAGATAGCCACGAGGAACTTCTCGCCAGCTGTGGCTATCGCCTCCTGGGTAGAATCTGGTTGCAAAAATATTTTCGCCAGCTCTATCAAGTGGGGGTTTTTCTGGAAAACGCCGTACCGTTTTGTCTTCCCGTTCAGAATAGGGCAGAGGTGGTGTCACAGCCACTGAAGGCATGAAGAAATAGCGCCAATCCTTGTGGGAATTCAAAATGAGGTGGTGGAAAGATGGATGCACCCAGACCCATCTCTGTTACTTTTCTGAAAGTACGCATTCTTAGAGGTGGAACCCAAGCCACTGAGCAGGACCAATAAATCCATATACTCCCCAATCACTATGACATTTTCATAGGATGAATTCTTAGATAGAGCAGTCCTGACGATATCTGCGTCAGCGTGTTCTGCAGACTGTTTGGTCTCAATCTCCTTTTTATTGAATTCAGTGCAGAGCATTTCAATCAGACGGCGTTTGTTTTAGTCATTGGCAAGTACTTTTTCTTAGAGTACTTTAATTAGTGTCTTTTTGCCAATATTTAGCTCCATACATGACCGTAACGAAAAAATGTCTCCTTTTGAAAAAAATCTCCAATCTTTGAAAAGCCGTATCTCGGTAAGTAGTGGACGTACAGAGACCATCTTGATCTCAAGTTGCAGTAAGTTTAATCTACTTTAAAAACAGATATGAATAACATTTTCAGTAGAACGCATAATCTAGGAAATATGATTAAAAACCCAAAACAAGTGCGAAAATTTCGGCGTTTTTTGGCCACTATGCAAGTAGCACAGGTTTTTCGGGGTTGCAGATCTAGATTTATACTACTCGTAGGGGTTTATTGTTAGATTAAAGGTGTTACGTTATTCAATAGTATAAGCTACACGCATTGAGGTGTTCATATTTAATTTCTCGTTTCGTAAAATTTTTAAAACTGTAATGCTTCATTAGTATCCTTTGCTTTATTTCTCCATAATGAAAAGTGATACTCACACCAATTCCTTCTTTTAACTGTAAGCTCTTCAGCAGTTTGCTCTTTTAGGGTAAGAAGAACTGTTTAAGAAAGATTTGTTTAAAAGGTAATATTAACTTTTTTTGGTGATGGTGATATCTACCTTCACTCATTTCAGCTGTTCTCATCTTAGACGTAATTAATTGATTGAAAAATGAAGTCAAATAAAAAATTAGGGTTATTTAAAGATATAAAAGGTTTCAATCGTGGTACAAAAATAAGCATCGAATACCATGTACAGCTAAGGGAATTAACGTAATATGCTATACAAAGTGTTTATAAATGTTTCTGGGTCCAGTGGGCTGTGAAATCATATCATGCTTGCGGCTGCATTTACCGCCTTTTGAAGAACAGGATATGTAAGGTATAAGAATGTTTTAATCACGTTACACACATTGCATCGTTGTTATGATGGTTGCCTAATCTTATGTTTTTAGGAATTAATAAGTTAAAATCAGTTGTTAATAAACTACAACTTAGTCTTGAAAAATACTTTTTCGTACAAGTGCAATTAGAGAGAACAAAATGTGGAACAATACAACAAATTTCGGCATAAGATTAACTAAATTGCTAAATGCAGGACAATAACATTTGCAATAGACAAATGACAGAAAACAAATACGTATTAGTTGTTGAAATCTCCTTAGCCAACTGGACCCAGAAACATTTATGAACACTTTAAACTGAACTGTATTTCAAATTTCAAATAGTGCGAACGTTGACGATGGTAAGCGGTTACACAAAGAAATAACGCGGCTTCAGGGCACTTGCTAACTGTTTTTGCACTTTGGCTGGTAAGGAGTCCTGTTATAAATTAAGTTGTAGGAATGGTAACCAGACCTAGATAGTTATAAGCGTTTGAAAAATTGCCAGGATTGAAAACTTTGTGATTAGCGTTACCTTCGCATTTTTGTCGCAACTATGTACCAAAATAGTTTTATCATTTGATTAAATTAACCTTTAAGCTTCTAAACACACGAACGTTTAGTGGGGAAGTGTCCATAATCTCACTCTGAACTAGTCTCTCACTTGTTAAAAAGGGGGAAGCGTATGGGTGAAAATTGGTTCTCAGGGAAATGACACTGATGATTGATTAGTTCAATGTAAACGCGCAATCTTAACTCTTGTATTTTCTCTAGCGACTTTACTTTCCGAAAAAACATTCCGATCCCCAGATCCTAACTTCCTTTGTCATTAGAGAGAACCGAAGAGTTAGAATCAGTAGCACCTGACATTAATTTATAGGCGGAAGAAAAAGAATGCGTTACTTTACTGATAGGCACAAATTAAAGGAATGGCAAATTGTTGTAGGAAATATCATCGATTAGTGCAAAGGAGAGTAGAACAGAAAACTGTTCATGATATACTTTTTGATAATTCTAGTCAATCCTATGAAATAACTTTTTAATAAACAATTTGATCTATTTTAAATATAGATCATGGGTACACCATCAAAACAAATCAAGCTAGAGTTACCAGATCCTCAGCCGTCATCCAGCAACGAATCTGAGCTTAAGC
>VTPC01004811.1:22495-32999 GCA_011009095.1 Ignelater luminosus
GAAAAGCATTTTTAAATAGGAAGATGGTAAACTTTTAGAAAGTATGGAACTTTACAAATCATACAGATGATCCCACTAAGCGGCTTTCTTTTTCACTTTATGAAAAGCTTTTGTAAAAATAAAAACTCTTATGTCACTATTCCAAAGACAGCTTTTATAAAATTTTATATACTACAAAAATTCTATCTTATTTAAAAAAGGCGTATATGCACCTTATCTAACTGCAAAGTCAGAATTTTGTCTACCTTTACGATATGAAAATAGAAATCGTCTTTAGTTGTCATGTGTGATATTGATACTGACTTGAAACGCTGCAGTATTTATTTCACATAAATATTTGTATGCTGTACTCTTATTACTCACTAAAAATCAGTGCATTAATTAAAGTTAGAATTAGATGATAGAGCCCAGGTAACGGAGCGTGAAAAAAGCAAAGTAGAAAAAATAAATCGTGTTGTTGTGATTTTTGGCAGAGTTAATAATAATAATAAATCGTCTTTATTGAAGAAAAAAGAAAAATACAAATTATTTGCATTTACATGAATATTGTAGCCTCCTGGCGAAATCTAGCCACTGGCTACTCTATGGTATTTAACGAGTTATACATAAGCATGGTGGTTATTGCAGACTTAAAAGATAATTTTTAAGGAGCTTTTAAATCTATTTAGATCAAAGTTTTTTATGTGAGAGGGAATCGAGTTATATACTGAGACAGCATTATAAGTAAATCCACTGCGAAAGAAGGTTGTTGAATGCTGCGGTATTGTGAGCATACCTTTATTACGAATATTTACAGAGTGAACTTGAGACCTACTGACCAATCTATCAGAAAAGTTGGCAGATGGCTGCATGGATGTTAATAGAGCATGTGTATATGAACCAACTGGTATTCCACGCCAACAGAAAATAACAGAACTCAATGCAATGCAATGCAATGTTGTAGGGAGGAGTGTCCCGAACAACATACAAAAAGTCTTGGGGTGTGAGGGATGAGCGGGGGGTGGGGGAGGCTTGAAACCTCAAAAATGGTCCTATTTTATTTATTTGTAGGATTAATACTTTGGAAGATACGGAGGTATGAAGATTGCAGATTCTTTCAGGTACTGATTTAACGCAAAACGTATACTTTTTTTCTTTTTGCATTTTTGACTCGTATGTGTGTGTGTGTTATTTACTGTATAAACATTCGCCAACAACTGACTTTTAAACTCGAATTTGTTGCCAAGTAAATCACGAGAACATTAACAAATGCAGTTACTTGTGAGGTAGAATTTTTTGTTGGGTTTATTACCTCTTTCTTGAAAACCCATTGACAGTTTGGCGTTTGTTCACTGTTTAGTTAAGAAGATTAAGAACTTTAAGAATTGAACTTAAGACAGGCGAATTTCGACTTAAAGCTATGACTAAATTATTTCTCATTTGAATGTTTTTATTCTTTCAAAAACTTTACTTTGGGAACATTTCTTAAAATTACTGAATGGGTTCTACGGTTTTTCTGCTTAAATAGGGAAATGTATTGTTGAACCGTCGTCATCGAGAAATGTACCTTAAGCTCTGCTATAAATATAAAAATAAAACAAGAATTAAACATGGACCTGGTTTACCTCCACATATTGACTTTAATCTTAAACAGACAAGTTGCCTTTATTCTGACAATTAGTCTTTGTTAAATCACTTGTATTTTATGGAAAACAGGCATTATCTTGACGAATTTGTTGTGAACTGCTCATGACTGGGTTAATCTCTAATACAATTTTACACGCATCCTCAAATGACGAACTTTAATCTTCTGGCATAGCTTTATTATAGATACCACAGACCAGTTTATCACGTAAAATTCTTTGAGTTTACAAGATATTGACAGCTACCGTCACTTAGTCCTCCTCGTGTTTTCCACATGATTAAAGGTAAGTGCTATAATCTATTTCAAAATTAATTGTTGAAAAACTAAGCAACAAAGACTCGGCCGTCTGCATTCTATGTATTGCGTGGGTTATACACAGTACAAATATTAAATTTAAAACGTATTATTACCTCAATTGATAAATTGGAATGAATAGAATTACAGTCTGTATTTAAACAATTGCAGATGCGAATACTCTAGTAAACGATAAATAATTATCTAATGAGAATTTAAAAGGATACATTCCAAATCATTTATTAACGAGAAAGGAAGTTATTATACAAGTAGATACTTCCTTTGATGAGGACTGCTTAGAGGCACATATTGTAACTGATTTCACTTTTGTAAATGTTAGTAGACAAAAAAGAAATGTGCTTACGATAACAAACCTTCTTTGATTCCTACTCAAACCATGATACTTTCTTTTGAAGGTAACATTCTTCCTCAAGATGTGGTCATTAACAGCGTAATGTAATGTTGAGCCTTTTGTCTATCGGGTACTGCAATGTTACAAATTCCTGAAATATGGTCGTACTGACAGGAAGTGCCGTTCTACCACATCTGTCTGTGTTAATTACAGTAAGGAAAAAGACGACGGACATGTATGCAGTGAATTCTATTGTATACTCTGTAAAAATTCTGCACACAAATAACTTCGAAGCTTTGTCCATATTTCCTCAATCAGCAAGAAAATAAACGGCAAATGATAATAAATAATATGTCCTTTGTGGAAACAAAAATACAATTAGACAACTCCTATTCTAACTCCATAATTTCTCAGAACAAATTCGAACTTTTGAGTAATATATAGATACTTTCTCTATTCGTCCTTACTCATTATTATCTAAATATAGTCTAAAAGGTGGTTTTGACTTAAACTTAGTTTCCCAACTTGTTAGAAGCTCTTTCACTCAATCAATTCCTAATAAAAGAAAAACCAATTTATCTTTGTCTTCTCACACTCAACCTCTTCCTCTCTTTCCATTCGTTATGGGTCCATCCAAGCCTTTAGATTCCAATCCTTATTGTCTTTCTCTTTCTCACGATCTATACAAAAGTAAATTGATAGGCAATATCGTTCACTTTTTTATAGAAGTTCTTCTAAATACAAGTAATATAGAAGATTTTAAGCAAATTAATAGTTAATATTTAGAAGACAGAATACGCAAAATGCTCGAGAAACCATAACCACATTTGGGATGTTATCCTTTATTTATGACACCTATGGATAATCATGCACCATAATCACTGCGTGTAATGCAGTGGAACGCTCCTTCTGCTGTCTCTAATAAACACAGTTTACATTTGTTTTTAAATTTGCAAGCAATCGACATTGCCTTAATCAGCGAAACCTGGTTCAAACCAGAAAGAGATGTTAAGTTTAAATGGTATAACATTATTAGGAAAAATCGAGCGGATAGTACAACTGGAGTTGCCATTCTGATCAATAATCAATTACCTTCTGGGGAAATTGTTATATCCTCCAATCATAACCCTAATATTCTAGGCTGTGGCCTTCAGTTAGTCTCATCTCGTTTTGGCCTCTCTTACCTCTCAATATACCGACCTCTTCTAGTTCTATCTTGTATTAGAGACTGGGAAAACATTGTTTCTACCACTTTTGGCTCTGTTATCTTGGTGGTGACTTTAATGCCCATAGTCGATCCTGAGGATCTTACATAGAACAACAGATCGGTGCTCAATTGCTACAGGTTGTGTTAAACCAATACAAGTCCGTTTCATTTTGGGCAAATTTCCTAAAAGACAAGGAAGTCATGGCTCGGAAAAAAAAGCTGATTAAATCAAAAGTTAGGTTGTGTTGGGTTGAATTTTGTACAAAATTATATTGCAACACTCCCTCCAAGCAGTTGTGAAACCAAGCTAGAATCATGCAGTAAAGATCCGTTGCAAAGAACCGACTTTTTAAATAAATTAACTCTGTTATCCATTGAGTTTTCTCCTGTATCTGTTGGCACTAATACAGATGAGAATCTATTAAACACCTCTTTTTCTATATATATGATCATGAATTGGAAGTTGCTATCGGTCATCCCGCTAATACTTTCACCGGTAAAGATCACATTAAATAACCCAAGTTACAAAATCTTCCCCTCAATGCTAAGATTCGTTAGTTAGATATATCTAATGACGTCTAGCTTAAAGGAGAATCTGTTTCTTCTTGGAAGGGTATGATAGTTGTCCCTATTCTAAAACTCAAACTTTGCAGATTCCTATCGTCTAATTTTCTTTTTCTCTTGTGTTCTTAAAATCGTTAAGCGAATGATAAAACTAGGTTTAGATTGATGGTTTACTCACGTTCAGCCTATTCTGCCCAACCATTTTGGCTTTAAAAGGTTCTCATTGGTTTAGTGGTTTACCTGAGGGTTCCGTACTCAGTTCTATGTTATTTAACGTTTACTCCGCAGATTTCCATTCTTTAATGACCAATATAAAAATGATACAATATGATGATGACTTTTGTTTGTATACGTTGGTTGTTCCAAAAATTTTGAGAATGAAACACGTAAAATTTTTTTTAAAAAGGTTTTTTATTAAATTTGTTCAAAGTATTCATCATCAGCATCTATACATAGTTTCATTCGAGAAAAGCAATTTTCAAAACATAATTTCCACGTTTCTTCAGACAGTGCTCGTACCGCTTTTTCAAATGCCATCAACACATCTTCAGGGGACTCGAAACGACGCCCTTGTAACTTTTTCTTTATTTCAGGGAATAAAAAGAAATCGCGCGGCGCCAAGTCCAGAGTATATGGTGGGTGACCGACCGTGGAAATCAAATTATCCCGCAAAGAATCAGCTGCATGTGCAGCAGCATTATTGGGATGAAGTTGAATGCGTGCAATCCCGTCCTCAGAAACACTGATGCAAAAAAACTGGCGATCATTTTCTTTTAACGCTTCTTGGTCTTTTTACTTTTGTTGGTCTTTCTTCACATGCGAACACACACACTTGGGATTGTCCTTTTAATGCTGGATCAAATTGGTATATCCAGCTTTCGTCTCCAGTAACAATGTCAAATACGCGCCTTAGAATTGTTACTATCAAATTATCTAAGCACGTAGCGGCACCAATCGACTCGTGCGCTTTTCTGTCTTTGAATAAGAGAATGTGGCACTCAACCGGAAACAAGTTTCTTAACACGTAAGTGTTGGTGTTGAATGGTTTCTGCTGCTGCCAATGCTGATAATATTCTGGATTTGTCAACAAGTTAATCGACGATTATCTCTTATTAGATTTTCAATGGCATAAACATTTTCTGGAAAGACTGCAGTGTTAGGTCGTCTGCTTCTTTCTTCGTCTGTCATAATTATACGTCTTTGCTTAAATTCACTGTACCACCGATAGACTGTTGCCCGAGAAGGACTTTCTTCACCAAAAATATCATTTAAGCTTTTCACACACTCTTCATAGTAAATCATCGTACGAAAATGCCCACACGTCAACTCCATTATAGCATTTAATTTGAAATACCATAAAAAAAAGTGAATACCAGAAACAGGTTGTAACTTGGCCTGACAACTTAAAACAAGCTATAAAATCCAATAAAAATATTTCATCAATTGCTTTCGGTTTCATCAAATCTCAAAACTTTTGGAACAACCACGTACACAACATAAAAATCTCGAAATTTCTAAAGATACATTAGATTATCTTATGACTTCGGTCAATCAGTGACGTTTTAACAGTGGTCTTACACCTTCTCCTACAAAGTGAGTAGGTACTCTCTTTACTCGGCACAATGTGCCCAAAATGCGCAATATTTGAATAATGTTACTTTGCCCGTTCAAAACACAGTTACTTACTCAGAGATAACTCTTGATAGAAAACTCAAATGGCCCCCATACATCGACCTTTTGATTGCAAAAGGTAATAAAGGTCTCAAATTCTTACGCATGGTAGCTAAAACCTGGTGGGGTGCAGAGCCAAGAATCTGCATTCTCTTTTACAAAGCCTATACATATAAGAAGTGCAAGTTCTTCACTCTTCCAAAATTCGATATTGTCGAATATAAAGTTTTAAGAGTATGCTTGGAAGAACGGTGCTCAATCCCCATTGAGCCCTTGCATGTAAAGGTTGTCAAAGCCTCGTTAAATCTACGACGAAAAATGCTATCTGAAAAGTTCCTACTTAAATCCAAGTTTGAAAATCAATTAAAACTAAGTTTTCTCCAACTAATTATTTCCCATTAAAAAGGTTTCTCAGCCAAATGGCTAAAGTTACCATTTCAACATACTCATCAAACGCATTGGTTGGTAAAAATATTCTACACAGGATCTTGGATAATTATAAGAATTGTACCTTAATTTACATGGACGCTTCCAAAACTCATAATGGCGTTGGCTGTGCTTATTTTTTGCCTCGAACTGATGCATATCAAAATTGAAGATTGTCGACCACAACTACAGTGTATACAGCTAAAGCAGTCTTTGTCCTTCAATCCTTTGAATGTGTTGCGACTAACAATATTACAGACGTAGTAATCTTATCCGACTCCCTGTTGGTACTCTCTGCTTTACAGAGTTCTATTTACACCAATGATTTGTATAACACTGTCACGATCGAGGTGATTTTAGAATTTTCTTTGTATGGGTCCAAGGACATTTGGGTCTCCATGACAGTGAAGAAGTTTACTTTAGTCAAAGAGGCTACTACATTGGATGAAATTTTGCCTTTTGAATCAGGTCTGTTTGATCTGTTATTCATCTGGAAGCAAAATATATAAAACGACTGGCTTGCGATATGGATCGATTACTATTCCACAAATTTCTTGCACTATACTCTTGTTCAACTCTGTCCGTAAAACTTTGTACTTTGAAACCTATCATTTGCCTAGGAGATTTATTACTAGCAATAATGGCATGAGATTTGGGCAGGCACCATATTGGAATTCTACAATCTTCTCTTTGTGAATTGTGCAATGTAGAAGGTAATTTAGAGCGTTTTTTGTTTGCGTACCAAAAATATCCCAATCAGTCTCAATTATTGCATGGAACTTTAACAAGTTTATACGTTGAATGTCATTTAAGTTAACTCATATTTTATCTTTAAATAATTAAACGATCTTGCATTGCTTGGTTTTTTTAAAATCAACTAACATAAAGTTATAAATAATTCTTGTTTGTGGCTTTGTATCCATCTCTATGTGCCCTCTTTCCTTTGATGAGTGATTAAGCCTTGTTTGTTTTGTTTGAAGTGGCCCTGAAGAATCCCTGGGGGTGAAGTAAGCGTTCTTTGTTTTTCTCTCTAGTGGCTGTCTGCATGGAAAATGTCCGCAATGTCAAACAAAAAGATGTTTTATCATAAACGTATTGATTACATAATATATTGCTTGGAAGAAAAAAATTCAGTTAACTGTCTAGCAACCCGATTGGGTTATTAATTTATCGAAAAGAATTTTGAAGTTTCCAATGTCTGTTGTTTACCTATATTATAGTCTTTCGCGGTCCCTTAATTCTTCTGGATATAACTCACAGGTTTGTTGGAATTATATACGGGGAATTACGATAAATACCATGTTGTTATCCTACTTTCTTCGACAGTTAATTTTCTAGGATATTTTTGTATAAAAATGAGTCAAGTGTTTTTGAATAAAATTCTGATAATTGGGATGCTTCTCCATTTTTTTACTTAAATGCATTACTGTAACTTTTTGGAAGTTTAGGGCTCTTAGATTTCCAAAGCAATCTAACCTGTTATTTATTTTTCTTAATGTTATCAAATACATTTTTCTTATCCAAAAACTTTTCTAATTTACTCGTCGGAGCACTAACTTGTAATATAAGGTCGTGATTAAACATCGTATTATTAAAGATCAATGTTATACGAGACGAAATATCATTACAGGTAATGTAAGGTTAGATAACTACTACATATGATGAAATCTTTGTCAAAATACAAGCAATGCATTATAATAATTTTTTCACGTTCGTGAAAAAAAGTGCAACATTTTTCATTAATTTTCGTTTATAAAGGATGCGTTTGTTTCATCGCGATAGAAGCGTGAAAAAAAGTGCCATAACGGTTCATTTTTTCACGCATTTGAGTGAAAAAAAGTATCATAACGTGTCATTTTTTAACGCAAAATATTTAAACACATAAGAGGCTGCCACTGGCATTTGTCAGAAATTAGAACGCATTGATGTGACGCATCGAGAAAGCCGTTATTGAAGTAGGTAGTTCTTGATTTTTATTACGAACGTGAAAAAAGTTTTGTATGCAATTCGTGAGTAAAATTACTTTTTTTCACTCGGCGGATTTGCGCACTCGCCTACGGCTCGTGCGGCAAACTTTCCTTCTCGTGAAAAAAAGATACACTTTACTCACTTGTTGCATAAATAACTATTTTAAGCTTTCTGTTTTCCATAACTATTCCTTTTAAAAATTGAAAACTTTATCCTGTAGTTATGATATGTAAAGTGTGTTGCCTACCTACTTGTAGCTTCTCAGATTGGGCAAGCTGTATATCAAATATATCATTTTTAGTATCAAAAACTTGTTTGACAAAAACAAAAATAAAATCGATAACATTAACAAACTCGGTATTTATAAACTTTCCTGTAATAACGACTGCAATCGCTATAACATTCATCATATCGTTCGTTCAAACAATGACTTCTCTTAAAAGCAGAGAAATTTTTGTTGTTTTGAAGACGATTATTAAAAAATTATTTATGCGAGAATGCTTTAATATCTGAATCATAAATCATGTTAGGAGTCGTTCTAAAAGATTAGTTTGTTTATTTAGATAATGATTTTCTACAATCCAATTCCCAAATTTTCTCTAGTGTGGTTCTCTTAAGAAAGGAAATGAAGGGTGGAATCCGAATTTGATTCACACCATGGAAAAACATAGCTCAACCCATGTTTGTATTTAGCATTTCCAAAACCGTTGATAGAGGGTGAAGCCCTTGGGATGGCGAAATCCGACCAGTCTGGTATTTGTTATGAGTTTTTCATAGATCAAATTAGTGTATGATGAGGATTTGTTAGCAATGATATATTTACTTGATATAAGTTATTAATTTAATAAAAATAATAAAGTATTTTTTTACAAAGTGCTTTGTTCATTTACATTCAACTATAAAGAATTGGCGACGAGTATTCTATGGGAAACCACGAAAACAAGGAGAGATAAATTTATAAAAAGATTTTTATGTTTACATTATTGGAATTGAATTAAATTTGCTGCAGCCAATAATCAACAAGATGTTGGAAATGGTGGAACTACAGCTTCACGTACGATACAAACAGTGCTGTTGGGGTATCTTCCGTAAATGGAACTATGTGGATTATGTGGTCCAGAAGCTTGTAAGTAACATTTTATGCGGTTACTTAGCACCTGCAAAACTTACATCTGAAACTTACGATGATGTTATACAAATAATGAAGAGATTGGATCATGTCTTAGTTATCTTCTTACGACACAATCTTAAAAGCAAAGAAAGACTGCTATCCGAGATTGGAGTCCATAATAGTTACTGAAACGACAGCAGAAGTAACATTGCAAGTCCTTGTTGACCATACCCTACTTTGATTAAGTATGGTTCAGGAGAAGATGTTAAGTTAAAAAATTGACGATCTGTCAAAAGCTTTATCAGTTATTCTCAAGTGAAAATGCGACGGAAGCTCCAGGCGCTCTACGTACAAGCAAGTATTTTTGAGAGATGATGCAGATCAAAAGACGAATTCCAGTTTATTTACAGTGTGTCTTGTTCCCTTACATTTACGAGCGAATAAAACTAACCCTATTATATGGCACAACCTAAATCCGTCTTCTACCAGGTTCTGCAGACCAATTAAACTTTCATTTGAAAAAGAAACAACAGAATTAGCCAGACGATAAGTAGGAAATGCAGAGCAACAAATACGAGGCATATCGTCTACCAAAGTTGTTATAACATATGTGGGCATGAAATTCTTTTCAATCCTCCCTCCAAGTTAACAATGATTGATGGAAGGATCTTTGGAACAAGCACTGACACGTCAAATGAAACATGTGGAATCTGTGGAGTAACTCCTAGAAATAGGAACAACTTGCAAATCATCCAACAACGTTATTGAGATATGAGCAAATATGAATACTGACTTTTTACCTAGTATGCTTAAATAAGGTGCTTGGAGTGTTTTCTACACATTGCATATCGTCGGGATTCGAAAAAATGACAAATGCGAAGTGAAAAAGAGAAACAATAATTTTCAGAAAAAAAAATATTCAAAATGAGTTGAGAACGAAAATCGGATTATTAGTCGACATCTCAAAATCCGGATAAGGCATCACAAATGATAGTAATGCTTTCAGGAGGTTTTTTCAAGAAGTAACTCTTACTTCGTCTATTACAGGACTTGATGAAGAATTTATAAAGCGTTTTAACATGAAATTACAAACAATTTCTTGCGGTTATGCTGTAGACGTAGAAGTATATTGAAACTATGCAAAAAAGACTTCACGGAAGTATGTAGACCTGTATCCATGGTACAATATGCCTTCCGGGGACCATAAATTGCTTATTCATGGAGCAGACATGATAGAATCTGCTGTTTTGGCAACAGGAATGTTTTTCGAAGAAGCACTGGAAGCGC
>VTPC01004814.1:0-35483 GCA_011009095.1 Ignelater luminosus
AAAAAAAATGTATCCGTTGCTCGTGCAAACATAGTATAATAAGTGTCCGACAATAGGCAAGCGATGTGAGATGCAATAGACTAAACCACTTTGCTAAAGTCTGTAGAGCCAAAACAGTTTACTTGATGAATGAAGCCAGCGATAACGAGTTGCTAGAAGAAAATGTAAATGATTCTCCAGTACTTTAATATGCAAGATGACCATCCTATAGCATACTGGCCGACCTCATTAAATAATACCTGATAAAACGACGTATATTTCGGATGTCCTATCACGATTACAATCTTTAAAACCTTCACGCGTTGGACACTGATTTTGTACAAGACTGTAAGGTAAAAAGTATAGTTATATTTACTCAACAAAAATACAAGAATTGAACGAAGAAACAGCCAAGGACTCTGAATTACAACAAGCCCTATATTATTCTTGAAATGGTTGGTTAAGAAAACTTTCGGGGACCAGCAAAGAAGCAAAATCCTATTTCCAACATCGATTATATGACTTTTTTAAAGATACATTATTCGAAGAACTCTTAGGAAGCAAATGATGGAAAATATACATTTAGCTCACATGGGAATAAACTTATCTATTAACTAAGAGAGCTCGAAAAGCTTTTTATTGGCCAAATACGATGACCGATGTAACCAAGTATGTGTCATCTTGTAAAATATGGCAAGAATATTCAAGATCCAATATCAAAGAACCTATGCAACCATTTCCAATACCAAGTCTACCATGGAAACGTATAGCACTTAGTTTCTTCACTTTAAACAAACAAACTTATTTTTTAATAACCGATTATTATTCTAAATCTATCATAATTTGCCCTGTGGTGTTAACAAATGCATTACCAACTATTAAGGTGTTGAGAGAAGTCTTTCGTATACATGGAACATCCGTAAAAATCATGTCAGATAATGGACCTCTCTTTGATTTAAAGGAGTTAAAATCATTTTTGCAGAAAGAAGATATTAAACATCTCCCCAGTAGTCCCACACTATCCTAAATCCAGTGGGTTAATCGAGAGACATGTACAAATAGCAAAAAACTTGATCCTCATATTTCCAAATTAAGATATTTATAAATTAATTAGAATCTATAATGCTACTCCTAAAGAAAACTTGCCAGCACCTTGTGAGATTCTTATAGGTAGAATGATCAGGAAAAATATTCCACTTACTGTTAAAGCAATGACATCAAGAACACAAGAAGGTATACGAAAGAAATTAAAGAAGAACCAAGAACATCAACGGAAGTATTATGATCGGAGTTGCAAACAAAGAAAATTTATAAATGAAAAAGATTCCAGCGAAGGTAATCCTGTTGAATTAAGATAAACCGCGTTTCTATTGGGTCGCAAGTGATGATGGGGCATTATACATAAGATTACTTACCCTATCAAAAATCGGCAAAATCATCCTGAAGAGAACCGAAACCACCGTCCATCTGCATTATGCAACATGAAGATGTACACGGTGCTGGTTCTCATCAACAAGACACCCACGCAGCAGGTAATCGGAAGTTGCTCCACGAAAACGGTATCAGCACAAACTTCCAAGCCCGACCCGCCAGGACTATCCGAAAGCCGTCCAAATAGGAAGACCATTTATTATTTTAATATTATGATCATAAATAATGTTATATTTATTTAAAAAAAGGGGGCACGTAATGTAGATGTAGATGTAGTTGTAGTTACATTCGATGTACTATAGGATTCGATGTATATATAAAAATAATAAAAGTACAGTTGTGACTCGTTCATTTTATACTAACAAGAACAGAGATCATCATCAAATCAGCTGCAATCATTTTACTTGCCTGCTACAAATGCTTTTTATTCTCTTCATTAGAGGAATTTGATTGGATCTTGTGCAGGATGACCAGTTATTTAAGCAAGAGACTAATTAACTAGGTGCATACCTTTCGTATTCTAAACTCAGTTGTGTATTACTAGAATTTTATGAAATAATAAATTGTATAGATCATTTGGTACAATTGTGTAGACTACAGAATTATTTTCAACGGTGCTGAGGCAGCTAAAACAATTTTTGGTGAATTTCCTGATCAATTTAAACTACAAGTTGTACGTCCCATATGTGCTTGTTTACGAAGAGTCCATCCTAGTAAGGGTAAACAATTATAAGTTAACATTTAAATTCATGCTATCTCGACCTGAGTTAAACTTTTAGAAAAAAAATGAAGCTTGGACATAACTTGCTGTCCAGTCCTTTATTACAATATTAAGTCTTATCCTTATCTGCTATTACAAAGTTTCCTACTGGGTCTTGCGTTATAAAATTTACAAGATCAAGAGCCTCTTAGAGGCTCCCTCATTTTCTTTGGATACTTCTAAAATACTTAGCTGTCATTTAGGAGACTCGAAGTTGATTACAGTGCAGTGCAATCAGCCCTAAGTTAGATTTATATTAAATTCAATGCAATCTTGTAATATAAACTATTATGAAGTTAGTTAGTCTTTATAGTTTACAGTTTTACATGTTAGATTAACTTTTGATTCATATTATACTTAATCACAAAATAAGTAGCTTTACTTACGATTTCTGAATATTCAGATTTATTAGCCATTTTGTGATTTTGTTTGTATCATTATTGTGTTTCAATTATCAAATTACTAGACACACTGACCGTTTATCATAAAACGGAACATTTTTTATAAAGGATAATTCCAATTTTTTTTGAGAGTGCAAAGTAGCCGTATTTAGCTAAAGTTGATTTTGTTTATAATTACGTTTATGATTATTTATTTAACGCTTCCGGTTTTCAACGTAAGCTCACGCGAACCTGATCGCCTGTGGGATTAGAATACTTATTTATGAGAAATTCTGACTGTAGACAACAATTCAGAAAGTCTAAGGACTTGTCCAGTTGTTCTAAGCAACTCCGAGTCATTTATACAGACAATAACTTTTTTCATAGTATAATGAATTCAGACAGAATCTACAAAAATCCACCAAATGCAACATTTTAGTAAACGAGACAACACGTTGTTAGAATCTATACTAAATCTGTACTTGTGGTTTCGTAACAGTTTTTCAGGAGTACACCATTACTAAAAGAAATTGTGTCTAGGAGAATCCGACTGATCTCAATCAGTGACATCAATCAGTGATTGATCCCAAGTTAAAAAAAGCTTTATTAAACAAATTCACGTACATGGTACTATTTTATTGAATTCTAAAGCAAGCAAGATCAGTTACAGATTTTTCAAGGAAACCGAGGTCCCAACAGGTTGGTTTATTGTGGAACCCTCTGTGCGAATTGACTACTTGCAATTCTAACCTATTCAACTGCTTTTTCTAAGCGTAAGCCAAAGGCTGACTTTTATTATCGAACCCGTCCGTCTCCGATACCCCAGAGCTAGCTAGCTGGCATTCTAATTTTTGTTGACAGTTAAGTTAGTATGTCAGGATCTAAAATTCCTGTTTTTTCCTGTAGCCCCTAGCCTCTCTAGATATCAGAGTAAAACAGACATCTTTTCCTTTTGCTTTTGGTCAAAGGTGAACATTAAGTTTCCAGGTTCGTGATTTACTGTTTTTCTCTGAAATCTGCTATAAATACGTCAAAACAAGGAGAAATTTATGTGGATTTTGACTTCCGAAAGTTTTCTTCAATGAATTTGTTTGGTCCAATACAGTCTTTTAGATCTTACGCTATGCGAGATTTTACATAAGAATAAAAAACTTATTTCCATTTTCAACAAGGTATGATGTAAGAATTTTCCCTGTAAATAATCCAATTAGCAAAATAAAAATAATATACATCAATAAATAGATTCTTATTGTGATGTAATTTCAATATAGTTATGTAAAAGCAACATAGTTAAAAATGCATTTTCCCTCCGAACGTGGGTTAATTTATTTTAATTAGAAGCTAACCGTGCGGAAACCAAGTTATTCGGATGCACTTTGTAAATAAAATGGGAGCATTTTTTTTTATAATAAAAGAAACATTTAAAATATAACAACATAAACGTACTACTTTTGCTAAATGTCAGATCCTTTTCTTTTCACAGTAAATCCATCAGGAAGTAACAGTAAAAACAAATTAGCAGCATTATCTGTCTCTTAAGGAAGTTGCAACCTACAGGTTAACGTTTATATGTATGTGGCGTGCGTGTCTTGCATCTTTTATTTACCTTATCCACTACCTGCTGTTTTTATGAGAATCTGAATTGAATTGAAAATATTTCCTCTCGAGAAAATCTCGTGTCAGTTCCTCCCGCAGCTAATAATACATGTAATTATACTCTAAGCTACAATAATATCGGTCCGTTATAATAATTACTTACTTACATAAAGTACGGTTGGTGTGCATGCCTTTTATTTACTTAATTTATTTCATTATTTGCTCTGTGATTGCGGAAACTGGAATACGCCAGCTGTTACTACAATGATGAAACATTTCTTATTAAGCAAATACTTAGTTGATAGTTGTTGGAATTTAATAATAATTCAATTAGTACTGTTTTTAGACGATTGCTTTAGTTTTCTAAATTTAATTCCTTTTATAGAGAGATATTATGTGTATTAATTACATTCAATTATAATTGGATCTGAAATTTAAATTAGTTGCGCATGTTCTATTATAATATAAAATATTTACTAGTGCATTATGCCTATAGGGAACACAAATTTCCATCCATTTCAGACCCGAGGAAACACTTAATGGGCAAAAAATTTCAAACGCGTTGCTGAAAACTGTTAATTGATGAATGAGATGATGAGAATTTCGAAAAGGTCTTTTGTAGGAAGGGAGACGAATCAAGTTTTATGTGCTAGGAAAATGAGAAAAATAATAGCGTTGAACATTTCCTTCGTGATTTCTAAAAATTTAAAGAGACATTCTTGGTAATGCACTCTATGGATTCCTAATTCTTTTTTACTGTTGGATTTTAATCAACAAAACCATTTTAAAGTTATTTCCGTTAGATTTATAAAAATGTTATGGATTTCTGATTACTGTTTTCCGCTGCTCTTAAGACTACATTGCCCAATCGGCAATTTATTTTATGAGTGATAGTAATTTCCTTTTTAAGATTATTTGCAAAACACAACTCGTAGGATTGAATGACGAAAATAATAATAATAATAATAATAATAAAAAAGAAAGATTATATTATTTAACTCGAAAACTATTAGCATCAAATTTGGTAGTTTATAGGAAATGTAGGAAATTCAATTTAGCTTCTAAGAGTTGATTACATTTTATTGGCTTTAGTTTAGTAGAATTTCAAGGGGCTGAGAGAACAAGAGATGCTGTTATTGATTAAAGTAATATTGTATCTGAATTTGATAGGTATTTAATACGACAAAACAGATTAGCTGCTAATTCTAGCCGCATAAATTAACCTTTAACTCAAAGGCACCCCAAGTGCGTTGTTCTAATAAATTTAAGCAATGAATTTTAACAAAATTTAATTTTATTAAATTCTTATCTCTATGATTCTGTTTTCTAGCTAATTAACTTTGAATTATTTTTTTTTCGTTTTTCTCATTAATCCAATTATCACTAGTTAAATATCACTGCGAAAATAGGAAAGGGACATTTAAATATTTAGGAACTATTTTTTAATTTTCTTATTACTATCTTATTAAAATCTATTATCACTTATCATAAACTAATAATAATTCTTATATTTAATTCTTAATACTAATCTGTTTTAATTTCTTTAATGCCGTATAAACTAAAGTATGATGGTAAGGTATGATAAAGGTGTCATATGCAGGAGGTTCAGGTCAATCCACTAAAAGCAATCAAGTTCAAAATTTCTGTTTCATGTGAATATTTAACGCATTCAATAAATTTTTTTTCCTGCGTCAAAATTTTATGTTATGTGACTATGATTGTTTTTATTAAATTAATAATACTCAGGCTCTAAGTTCTTCCTTTTCTGTATTTTCTTTCAGAGAGTGCTAGTGTTAAAGAAAAGTATCTTTTTTCTGCTGGTAAATTTAAAAATCTATATAGATTACAAATTGATGGCAGCGGTTTCATGATACATTGTAATAGTAGACGATCAAGAGAAGGGAATTTTTGTAATGGTGCTTGTTTGAGAGGAGGAGATGTTTTCTTCTGGTTACAGGAAACAAAGCTGGATACGTAGTTGTTAATATCATTCTGCATGTTTGGCTAAATGCATCTTTGTTTAACACATTAACCGTCACTTTTACAGCAGGCTGCCATATGAAAATGGTTTCTAGCACTCCAGAGCTAATTTCCGACTGTACGCCAAGCTTATTCCTTCTTTATTTTGTACCTAAAATTTATTATAACTCGTATACTAAGTTGCTAGTGTTAAGAAAAACGTATTAGAATAAAAATATTTGTATGCCATCCGGCTGACGTACGGCTTTGCAGCAGTGCACGTATTCTTCCCACGCTATTTTTGCGCGAGGTAGTTTTCTAGCTGTCAATGACGTTCTAGAACATTTTGTGTTGTGTACTAAAACATGTGCGACAATCCTGGTCCTTCTAATTATGAAACAAAGAGGCCTTTATCAGACAATGAACTACGAGATCTTTTGGAGGCTAGTGATACTGGTGACGAAGGTGGTTATTCCAACAAATCAGATGAATACGTTCTTTCTGAAGACGACGATTCCATAAAAAGTTTAAGCATAGATAGATACAGAGAGGATAATGAGGGTAAGGAGGATGATGAGGATGAATCTTTGGCTGGTATATTATTTTTATTTATTTGATAAGGCAAGTAAATAACTATGGAATTCGTATTGTGCAGATGTAACTATTTCTCAAACTTCAAAGTGGTTTAGTATGACAAGAAAATATTAAAAACAATTTGGTTTTCAAGATAAGGTTGGTTTACCTATTGATGTTTTTGTAAAATTCAACATCATTACATATTTGCTCTTTATTTGTTTCTGAGGACGTATTGGAATTGATTGTTCTGGAAACTAATCGCAATGCAGAACAGGTGCTTGCTAGAAAGAGGCACAGTCGTTAAGGTCCACTTTCGCAGTGGACGCTAACAACAAAAGCAGAGATTAAAGTATCTTTAGGGCTTTTGTTATGGTGACCAGCTTTCGAGCTATTCATCACCCATTCGAAAAACGGTACGGTGGTACCACAAACCAGATTTCAAATATCTATTTAGTACCACCGTGGGGAATGCCTTCGTTGTTTATAAAAAGATAAACAAGAATGAACCACACATGTCTTTCGTAAGATTCAGAGAGCTTTTAGTAGACTCATTACTTGAACTTAAGGAATAAACAGCACAAAATAAAGAAAATGCAAATCCAACATCACCACCATCAAAAGAAATTAAAACAGGTCGTCACATACTTCAAGGAACTAAAAAAAAGTGTTTAAGAAACCGAAAAATTAGAAAAAGATGTTCTTCATGCTACAATAAGATCACTGATACCTTGGGAAGCAAATCAGCATCAAAAGAAGCAAGAAGGGTTACAACCTATTGTGCCAGTTGTGAAAGAAATCCATTTGTGTGTCTTAGCTGCTTTCCAGTACACTGCAAATTTTGAATCATGTGAATATTATCATAAAATCTCTCGAGAAATATCCTAACAAGATTCTCAATAGTTTTGAAATACAGAGACATCGAATATTTCCAGAAGCCACGTGACCACGAAATTTACTGTTGGTTAGGCAACACATCTTGCACTATTGGCAGTTCTGTTGTAATAAACATAATGTACTTTTCCAGTGGCGTAGTGTCGGATATATGATGAAATTATCTCACTTTGGATGCGTTAAACTAAATTTACTTCGATTAACTCACAAAAAGCAGATTTAGTCCTGAAAAAGACAGCTTTAAATAGAAGAAATTAAACTATAAAAAACGCAGAACAAAGAGACAACAAGAAATCACAGAAAGTACACACGCCGATGTAATTTTATGTTAGAAATGTACTCTTGAGGGCGTTACTCGGTAGTCTGGCCAACGCTGAAAAATAAAATTTCGCGCTACTTTTAAATTAATGGTCACTCGGCTTCTGAAGATATTCGATGTCCCGGTACAGTCTGTGCTAGTGTGTTCATAAATCCCAAAGGATAAAGAAATGTTGCAACAAAGTTATTTACGTATAAGTAATCAGAGGCGTTGTGCACATCCCATGTGCATATTGGTGTTTTACTAATAAAAAGATAAATATTTTTTTCTTATCGCTTTGTTTTTAAATTTATTTATATCAGGGTCAAACGTGATCATTGCAAGATGTCTGGAAGAAATTTCAAGAGTTACGAACAAGAACAATCTTATTTGTTGGAAGCTCAGACAGATGTAGTAAATAAAGATGACTCGGAAGGAGAAGTAGATTATGTAGAGGAAAGAAGTGGCAGTGAGACGAAGCAAGAAAATTTGAACGAAGCATCTGCTGGCTATGCAAGCTCTTATTATTTGGGTCAAGATAAAGTAACATAATGGTGAAAAATCTCTGGTCTAAAGAATGTGAGTACACGATCACAAAATGTTATAATTCATTTACCAGGACCAAAATATGCAGCTAAAGGATTGAATTCGCTAATCTAATGCTTTAAATTGTTTATTAGTGACAATATCATGCAGGAAATTACTGCTTACACAAATATTTATATAGACACCGTAGCCAGTAATTATAAACAACGATCTAATCACTAAAATCTTGAGGATTTGTGAAGTCAAGATGGTTTTGGGACAGAAATATTTTATACAACAATGCAACTAAAGCGATTCTAGTTTTTACTTCGTTGTGTATAATTAGATGATGTGTATAGTCGCAGTCGAAAACTAGAGCTCTTCGAGGAATTTTTGAGTTATTTTGCCAAAATTGTACAAAACATTATTCAATTGGAGAGAGTACTACACAGCGAACGAGCAGCTTCTTTCTCTCAGGAGACACTGTTCATTTCGCCAGCATATTTCTAGTAAACCGCTATACAAATCATTACGTTATGTGATTCAAGGACCTGGTGCACATTACACATTAAATATGGACATTTAGGTAGGCACTCAACCAGAAGGTCAATATTTCGTGTCTAACAAGCCGAAAGATGTGGTGTTGCGATTAACAAAACCAATTGCTGAGAGCAATAAAAATATTACTGTAGACAGTTGGTTTTGCAGCATTCCTCTGGTTGAGGAATTGTGTAAAATCAAGCTTACTTTGGTAGGCATCTTACGTAATAATAAAAAGAAACTAGCGAATGAACTAGTAAATGTGAAAGGTAGACCAATAAAACCTAGCATCTTTGCATTTAAGGAAAAGTACTCAGCAGTATCTTAGGTACCTCAATGAAAATAAAAAAGTTTTTGCAATTTCATCAATACGTTTTGATAATGCTATTGATTGTGATACAGGAGAAGACAGAAAACCAGAGATAATCGCTCTTTATAAAATTACTAAAGCTGGAGTGGATGTAGTGGATGAGATGTGTAGAACTTATTCTACTTCTAGGAGAACGAGACGGTGGTCTCTAAAAATATTTTACAGGTTATTGGATATAGCTTGCATAAATTCTCAAGTTATATTTTCTTTTAACAAACCAGATACAACACTGATACGACGAAAGTTTCTACGTGAAATTGACTTACACTTAGTAAAACCTCAAGTCTATCAGCGGGCAAATGACCAAAGAATTTCAAGGCATTTACGTGTGAAAGCGGCTAGAATATCTGAAGTTGATCCTGTACCAAGTATTTCATTCACTAATGAGCACGATATCCAAAAAAAACAGCCATAAACCCGGAAAATGCGTTGTCTCTCCCAGAAAGAAAGACAATTAAACAAAGACTTACTGTTGTCAATGCATGAAACGCAGACGGCGCACTCATTTGAAAAGCAGCTTTGGCAGTTAACATGTTAAAGTAGAAAAGAAAAGTCATTGCTACACCTGGATGTCTTTTTAGAGGTGAGTCGTGAAATGCTTGTAAAGTATGTAGAGTGAATTTCTTAGGAATCACAGTATGTGCTTTTGTACAAAAGATTGTTGGTATCTATGTAGAAACTGCTGCTGTCTCCTTCATTATCAATCGCTACTTCTGCTGCCCTACAGGATTCATCTTCTTGTTGCAACTGATAGACTTGATCTTTATCTACATATTATGATAGGCAGTAACTGAGGTTCTTTAGTTATTTTCAAAATTCCTCCAGATATTTTATTGGTTACATTATCGTTTACTACTTGTTAAGGCTGTAGGTAATACACCAGAACTTTGACGTTTGTATGTTTGAAAAGATTTAAGGCCATCGAGACCACATGCTATCCTTGGGATAGCAATAATTGTGTCTTGACGCTGTATTACTTTGTCTTTGAAGTTTTAGAGCGTTCCTGATGAAATGTTTTTTATTTTAATTAAGTAATAAATATTCTTTTTTGGCAGCTGTTTCTCCTACCTTTTTTCTTTGTGCCAAAAGTGGTCTTGTGGAACCAAATTTCTTTTTAAAGCCTAAAGCAATACATTTCCCCACACGAAAATTCTCTGAAACACAATGAGCTAGTGGAATATTTCTATACCGTCTCATAGACTGCCTCCGATTTCTTGAAAATTTTTATTTGTTATGGGCCGATGTTTTTAACTTGTAGGAATTCTTTGTAGGTGATTTCGTGTTGTGACTCTTCAGATTCATACATTCTGCATTGCATCTGCATTAGAGTATTGCTGTCCACATCGATTTACAACATAGAAATTGTATTCTAAGAGCTTCAAACTCCATCTAGCTAATCTCAAAGCGGGATCCTACATGGAGAGTAAACAGCAATTCTCCGTGATCAGTAATTACGGTAAATTTTTTTCTGTGGAAGTAACAACAGCAAATTGCTGAATTGCAAAGATTACACTTAAACATTCTTTTACTGTAACGCCGTAATTTAAAAACTGAGCAGTATTTAGTTTCTTTGAAGTGAAGAAAATGGGTCGCAGAAACTCGTCTTTCTCCCAACTGAGTATTGCACCAATAGCTGTTTTAGATGCATCACATTTAATGTGAAATTCCTTAATAAAATCAGGATAGATTAATATACTGTGTTTGCGATGGCTTCCTCTAGTGACTTTTTGTCCATTATGAATTTGGTATCTTTTTTTGTCAATTACGTTACTAGATCTGCTATATGAGCAAAATTCTTGATAAATCGTCAGTACCATCCTGCAAGACCTAGAAATTTTCTTGATTTGATGATCAAATCATGCTATTCAAGTCGAACTGCACGGGCAATCTAGACGCTTTTCTTTTAGGCATTCCAGTTTTCAGAGCATCAGAATATTTCTTTTTATATTTTCACCTTCTTCGGTCTAGGGTATTATTTTTCTTTAAAGTTTTAACTATAATATTGTAATTGTTGTACTATCACTTACCCTAAAAATTGTCTAAGGCATAGTAGTTTAGTGAAAACTAAGACAGATCTGAATTTTTCTCTTTAAGTGCAGAATCTTATATTGCTGTATTGTGTATTCTGTCTTTCAGTTTTACTAGTTGAATCATGTTTATTGGTTTATTTCCAGATGTAGTCGATTTTTAGGCCTCTGGTAAGACTGTGTTTAATCTTGTAGTCTTTAATTGTACCTCTGTGTTGGCTTGTAATGAATTTGTGCCTGTTTCCATCTCATAAGAGTCAGCTGTGTTTATTTTTAGTGGCAATTGTAGCGCGCAGAGCTTCTTACAGACGCTAAGATAATAAGGCATTGTGGGCGCGTCAAAATAGGCCAACACAGGTGTAAATTGCATATTTATGCGTTAATTTAAAACACAATTCCATCCACCATTTTGCGTGATCTTTCACAGTTACAAGCAAAATTTTCTGCAACAAATAGCGTCTGATTTCTGAACATATGATACATATTCGTATAATATTTGTTCCTTTTAGAATTACATAGAATGCTGCGCTGGCACGTCGACTCCGGTCGCTAAAGTGCTTTGCTGCTTTTATCCCTCATGAAGTCACTTTTATTTGAAAACAGATCGAGCTGCATCTTTCATTATCCATTTGAAGAGAACTCAATACCAACAAGTGTCTGGCTGCTCCACTCCAGCAAAACTAAATACGACCACGAGTTGGGGGCCCATAATTTGGCTTCGCTCTTCATTAACTATCTTAAGAAAACTAAATACAAACACGGGTCAGACTGGTCTATTCAATGGGCAGCCCAACTTTGGGCTTCCTTATTAGCTTTTTAAGAAAAGTAAAGTCGGACTATGCCTTCCACGAGGCTGCCCGTGGCGGCCAAGAATCGGGGTTTGCCCTTCATTTCATTTCTTGCTGAGAAAACTGACTACAAATATCGGCCTGATTTACTTAATGGGTTACCTCCATTGGCCCAAAGTTAGACTTTACTATTAGCTTTATTAGGAAAACTGAATACGAATACAAGTCAGGCTATGGCCTTCAAAAGGCCATCTGTGCTAGCCTTCCTTCTCTATTAGCCTTCTTAAGAAAACTAAATACAAACACATGTTGGGCTGTCTCCTCTGATAGGTCACCTACAGTTATCCGAGAGCAGGCTTTGCCTTTTATTAACTTTTTCTTTGGCCGACCTCTTCTCTTTCTGCCGCTTTCTCCTACCTTTTTGAACCATCTTTGTTTAGGCATGCGAACTATGTGGCCTAGCCATCCGACTTTTTGAGTTAGTGCTTTGTCCGTAATTCTTGGTCTTCCGAACGCTTCTACAAATTCACGATTTGTTCTCCTTCTCCACTCTTCCTCTTCTGTTTTAATTCCACCAAAAATTATCCTCAGGACATTTCTTTCCCATACTTCTAGCCTGGTTTTTTTCTTGCTTGGTCATCCCCCACGTTTCGCTTGCATATAGTACCACTGGTCGTATTATTGTTTCATATGCTTTATCTTAACTGATCTTGAGACACTTTTTGCCTTTAGAATAGTTGCTGAAGACGCTAACGCTCTACTACCATTCAATATTCTTCTATATATTTCTTTCTCTTCTTGTGCTTCACTTGTAATTGTTGCCCAGAGATACACAAATTCACTCACTTTTTCGATGTTATACTCTCTTCTTCCAGCCTTCATCTTGATGTACTTGTTATCTTCTGTTATTTTGGCTTGCATTTCCATATATTTTGTTTTTTGTTCATTCAGTATCAGACCAAACTTTCTTGACTCTCCTTCAAACTGTCCAAATGCACACTCTTGTCAATAAGACTACGTCATCTGCGTACGCAATACATTGATGTTTGTGATGATAGATCAAGCCAGTTCTTTGAATATTACTTTCTCTTACTATTACTTCCAGCGCCATATTAAATAAATCTGTTGACGGACGGTCACCTTGTCTTAAACCGCTTTTAATGATAAACTCGTTCGAGAAGCTTCCCTTTAGTACAATCTTATTAGTTGTATCACTTAGTGTCATATTCAGGAGTCTTATCAGTTTTTTTTGGTATTTCCAGTTTTTCCATTTAATGAGAGATGGAATCATACGCCTGTTTGAAATCTATAAATAATATGTGTAGGTCCACGTTTTGCTCGTAGCTGTTATTCTGTATCATTTTCAAAGTAAATATTTGGTCTAGAGTAGATCTTCCTGCCCTAAAACCTCCCCGGTATTCTCCTATTTGAGACTGGTATTTTCTTAACCTTGAACGGATAATTTTTGCAAGGACTTTATATACCACATCCAGTAAGGCGATCCCCCGGTAATTTTCACAAACTGCCTTATCGCCTTTTTTAATTATAGGCCAAATAACTGTACAACTCCACTGTTTTGGCATTACCTCTTCTCGCCACACTCTGAGTATAAGATGGTATAATTTTCTATTGAATGTCTCATCTCCAAGTTTTAGAATTTCTGCTGGAATTCCATTATTTTCTGCGTTTTTACGATTTTTTTGTTCTTTTATTGCCTCCATTATTTCTTGCTGAATTGGTTCTTTCACGTCGTCTTGTACATTATCTTGCGATATTCGGTGTGGTACCATTAACTGTCCATCTTCTTCAGCTACGTTTAGAAGCTAGAAGAGATGACTATCGATAGTTAGTAGAATTCTCCAACATATTCATGGGTAAAGATGTTGACCAAGGTAAAGTGAAAATCAGATTCACTGATGGATCAGGCGCGAGAGCACTTTACTCTCTGAAGATATGGTTTTACTCAGCTCTCAGTTCATACTAAACTAGAAAGACAAAGCGGCACTGATTTAAGCCACATTGAGCCATGGCTTCAATGTGTTTCTGCAGTAAAAGCACGTTACCAAAATTCGTGCTTGGTAAAGCTGATGAAGGTTTATGAAAATGTGGACGACAACATCTAAAAGACAGCTTTAGAGAAGTTTGGCCAGCACTTATGGTATTTAACTTACTTTAGCTGTCTTTTCACCGTTTGGCGATGAATGCTAACCATTTTTTCTTTTATTTCAGAGAAAAACATTGATGATTTTATATCAACCATAGGCAAGGATTTGTTCTTTTGTTTCAAGATTGATGACAGTTTTCTCCAAAAGGATTCTTCTTCATGGGAGACTAATGTCTCATTTTTAATTAATCTGTGCGTTTGCGTTTCTGTTGTAGTGGATAACTCTAAGAAATTATTTCTAATAAACAAATAAATCGCGTAGGTACTATGTGAACAGTATTGGAATTAAAAATGTGATAACTAATTAGTGCTAGGAAACCAGAAAGATTGTGTTTACTTTTTTAAATTCACAATTTACGTGGTTTTTTCATCTCAGTTGTTTTTATTAAAGTTTAGATTTTAAACTTTGCATTGAAAAAATAAAATTTAAATTTTTGCAAGGAACTAACATAACCAGTCTGTGTTTTCTTAATTGCAAAGAAAAGATAGCCTGGACTCTAAAGAGATACTGAAAAAAATTTAACAATACAGATCTACCTGTATAACTTTCCAAAAATCAAATTAATCCTGAAAAGAAAAATATTAAATATTTTATTTCATGGTTTATGTAAAATTATTGCACAGTGTTGAAGTGCGAAATCACTACAGCAACTTTGTTTCTGTACTATAATGTATAAGTTAAATATCTGACAGTGATGTACACGATACAGAAATGCGTAAAGCTTGTTAACAAAAGGTATGCTAAAAAGCAAAAGTTCTAATTCAATTAGAGTCCGACAGAGGACGGAATGTAGGTGTCAACCCTTGTAGAAAAGGTGTAAAACAGTTCCGCAATCCAAAAACCCACTACCGAGACGGTAATTGAGGAATCGATAACCTAATCAGAATAAAAGATTTTTAGGGTTACCTACCCTATTTTATTTTTGTAATTCGAAGAGCCTACTATAATAATTAGTGGTATTTAAATTATTTCTTTAATTAAACCTCGCTTAGATTCTCCAAAATTCTATTACTACATCCCACATTCTACCAGAACTTAAACACAAAGTCCTAACTTATAAATGCACTAAATTAGAAAATTGATAGGTACCTTAACTAGAAGATTAATATCATCGTGATTTACAACTGAAGATTATCAATTTTATAATTTTCGCGCTATAAATCAGGTTTTGAAAGACAAATAACCTATCCAGTTATAAGTCTCGTTACAGTAATAAGACAAATAGGTACAATTATTGAGTTTGTTAGGCATTTTTATGATACAAGGCTGTTCATGTCCTTAATATCGCAACCTTTCTATCTTTCATTATTTAATCTGCTTTTAATTCTATGGAAAAGTAAGAAATTGCAAACTTTCTTGACCCTTATGGTCTCTCTAGAGTTTGAGTGCATCCTTATTTGTATTTTATTTCTATTTCTAGAAATTAAATTATTAGACAAATAAAATTCTTCTGAGCAACTTATTATTATGTTTTGTTTCCTTTCGTGATATTATTTGTATGTTAATTAGTTTTTAACTGTCATCAATAAAATTAATTTTAAAATTCTAAAGGAAGAAGTCAATTACACAAAAATTTAATTACTAGTTCTAAATCTATTAATCTCCCGCAATTCATTACCGCCAGTTCCTCATAGAGAAACCTCAAAAAGTTTTTTCAATAAACGCTTTCTGACGTTAAACCGCATTAGTGACATACATTTCAAAGAAACGTTTTTTGTTTCTGTCAAAAATATCAATCTATTAGCAGCTATATTACTTTATTACAGATCAAACTATACCAAATAAGAGAAAACAAGCTAATACATAATCATGCACGACCTTGCATTCTAACGTTTCCGTTTACAAACAAAACCACGCCTTTCTTTCTGAGGCACGATAAAATTGGCCATTTTTCTTTACCGAACAATTTATTCAACCGAATTGGTAATTAACGGTCTGACCTGTTTCAAAATGCGCGTCTCATTAATTTTTACGATTACACGATCTTAATGCGAGTAAAATAATTATTCGCAATAAGATTGACTAACAGTGCTAATCACAATTTAATATATTAAGGATAGTTAATAGATTTATTTATAATAAAAAAGGAAACTACAAAGTTATTCCGGTTTTGGTATTAATCATCTGTTTACTAAACTATTCATTGCATAACATAATTACACTAACGTATTGTTTTATGAAGAGATGAATTTGAGATGCGCCGATGAACATCAAAACTAGCATCGGTTTTAATTGGCACTTGACCTAAGTGAGTAATTTATATTCCAGTTAGATTTCATGACGTGTTGCAAAGTCATTGCACCAGAGAGTTTCTGAAAATTTAATTATGATACTTTAACTTCGATTATTATATTTACTTGGTGTAATTTTAGGGCAATAACTCTCTTCTCACCATTAGGGACTTGAAATAATAATTGTAACAAACGCTGAATCATAACAATAATCTAAAGAATTTAACTTTCGCCGAGATTAACCTATATATGGTAGGTTCAAATGAACAAGCATTTTCAAGTGTATTTATTATTCTTTTGTCTTCTAATAGTAAATATAAAAAACCTGTTTCGTACTTGAATGGAAATTTTACAGAAATATTAGCCTTTCTTATAGTATAGTAATGGTCTAATTAACTTAAAAATTCCATAAAAAAGCATCAATGAAACTATAAAGTTTCTGGAATCAAAAACTTTGAGTTGTCATCATTGTATGGTCTTGTTCATATGAAAATCTTATTCCTAAGGCTTATGAATATTCACTAGCAAAGATGATGGGTTGCCAACAGAGTGTATTCACAATATTATTTGACAAAATAATTTCCCCAGGCAATGCATGTGTTAAGGCACAAACGTAATATAAGATACTCCGAAACTCAGGAGAGCGATAGCGATAAAGGGAAAGCAGTGTGCGATTAGTGGTTATGCTTTTGTAGTGACAAAAACCAACCACTCTTTTATAAAATATCTTCAACTGACCGCCGAAGAAATATTTTGTTTAATTTGCTCCTACCGAAGACTGCATTAAAGATATCTTTTTACAATTAACATAAGAAGAGCGGCTGTGATTTCTCGCCATTTTATACAAGATATGGCACTGAAAGCAAAGGGAGATACGAAAAGAGCCTCCACGAAGATTGCGTTCAAAGATTTGATCTCAAAGCTGAGAGCAATCGAGCGTCCCTTGGAAACGACTTAGTTGGTTAATCCTTCCAAAACCTAAGCACCAGAAAGAAACAAAACCAACGGTTTCTTTTGAAACCAGCCTTGGTGACGACTTTAATAAACATTGAAGTAATGTCAGTACATAAAGAAGTTTGATTATCTGACATATGTGATAAAAACAAAGTGATATTTTACTAACGAGGTAGCCCGTTGTGGGCGAAATAATCGTAGACTAAATATAAAAAAATATGAAGCTTGGTTTAGAGCGTCTTTACGACCACTACTGTAGCGCTAGCTTTGTTAACCCCCGACTGGATTTTCTTTCAACTTCTCTAACGTGTAACAACGATATTGAAATTTATACTGTTGGGGGTGTACAATCACTTCTGTCTATAAACCACCCAACGTTAGCTTTGACTTTCAGGAACCATATAACTTTCTCAGTCAGAAGTACCAGATCATAATGGGAGATTTCAACTGCCATAGCACCGCGTGGAAATACAGCAAAACCGACGAAAATGGGGAGGACTTACAAACATGGTCTGAACAAAAGGACGTAAAATTGATTGATGATCCAAAACTACCCTCATCTTTTAGCAGCCGCAGATGGAGAAGAGAGTACAATCCCGACAGCGTGACCTCACACAAAAGTCCATGGACTCGAAAATACAACATAGACCAATAGTTTGTAAGGTTTTAGCTGCCCTCAAGAGATCTTTCAACTTTAAAAAGGCAAAATAGGAAGTTCTTACAAAAGAGCTAGATGATGAAGTAGCTAAAATAGAACCTAAACCAAAAAACTATGAAGCATTTCTTGAGATGGTAAAGAAGATATCACGGAAACACATGCCAAAAGGATGTAGAACAGAATATGTCCCAGCACTCAATGAAGAATTGAAGATCCTGTTCGAGGTACCAGAAACTATGTGATAGCGACCCTTTCTCTGATGAAACAGTTGAACTTGACGAACTGTTAATGAAAGCAATATCCAAGTCTAGAACCGAAACGTAGAGTAATCGTCTGGGAAAGCTAGACATGACAAGAAAACTCTTGAGAAACCTCAGTAACGCCCCCACAAGCCCTCCACAGCATTTAACAAAAGTAACACCCGATCAAATAGCACATCACCTCCTACTGAATGGAAATGTCTCAGGAAAGACAGACGATTACAATTTTAATTTGTGAATAATAGAATGAAAAACAAAAAATGAAGACTGCAGATTTTAACAGAGACAATGGTTTTCGTTCAGTTTTCATTACAATCTTGCACGATTATTTTGCGCTCGTTACATAATGTCAGTTGTGTTGGCGTTTATTTAGGTGATGATTGTTACTTCTAGTTGGTTAATTATGTAATTATCATCTTCAATTAAAAAACTTGGAGTTTTGTAATTTATCCGCTATAAATCTCCAGTTCATTTACTCATGTTCGGTACAGAAAAAAATTTCCAGACGTTGTCTTTTAAAAACCTTATCACTGTTACCTTGAGGCCGCGTTAGGTAGAATTCCTTTGATTCCAATTACTATTTTATTTTCTTATTGCTTAGTCCAAGCCTAATTGGTCCTGGTTTCGGAACTCATTAATATCTGCCTTTTATAAATCTTCTTTTGCATTAATTCACGTTAACGTGCCTTCCCAGCTTGATAAGGCTACGTTAAGAATCTTTCGATTCTTTCAATAATTTAAATATTTAAGTTTATATTCTCATATTGATCTACCCATTTGGCCTTCATTACTAACGTTTTTGAAGGATGACAGTTTCATTCTACCAATCAAGGTTTCTACAACCTGGTCATAATTTTCTTAGCTTTGAGAAAACCTCTCGTTTAGTAATTAAATTTTACTTTAAAAAGTTTTTTTGAATAATTTAAAATTTCTTTTTCTATTAAACTTTTTTGCTTTTTGTAGCAGATAAAACCCTTGATTTTTGAAGCCCTTGTTAATTTATCATTTCAACAATAAAATTTCTAATTTAGAGGTTCGAGTTTTATGGGGGAACTTAACTGTCTTTTCCATCAGCTATTTCGTAAAATTTTTCTAAATTTCTCAAAATCTTGAATTTCGTAAAAATCCTACAAAAACTTCTAGTTGCATCATTCGTTTTTTTCGTGTGAAGCCTTCCTCTCATGAGCACCTAGGAGAGCATCGTCTATAAGACAGACTAGTGATTTTTCTGTTCGAAAAGGTCTTAAAAACTGTTGGAGTAAGTTTCTTCAATCTGCTTCTTTCTGGTTGGATGATTTTGGTTTTTATCCTTGGGGATACAGCTGTAAGCATTGGGTGCACAGTATTCAACTTTAAAGATTGGAACCGCATCTAGAAGAATCCTGTTCGCAGCAGCTCCTTCTCGGGTCTTCGCTTCTGTGTCACCAGCTGGTGAAATTCTTTGGCACCCCAGTCCTTTCTATTGACTTGTGAAAACTTTGCGAAATTTAACAATAAATAGCTAAACTTACTTGTCAAAATTTTATTGAGATTTAAAATCTTTACATTAATGATCATTTTCAGAATTTAGTGCGTTTTGAAGCAAAATTAGATTTTCGTGCCCTTCCATCCAGTGGGACAAGATGGAAGATAAAGAAATTTAATCTTTGAATTGATTTTTCGGCCCCCAGCCGGTCCTGCTTAACTTGATCAGTGTTGCTTGTTTTGGGTTTAAAGAGTTGTAGGAAACTAGACTGTGGAAAACATTAACAATACCTAGAATTCACAAGAAATACCCACTTATAGCTACATTCATCATTAGCATTCTTGATTTTTAGACTGTTTCAACCGTATGCCTCAAGCGATGCTAAAACAAAATAATCGTTTAGGTTGTTTACGATTTCCATGTGAGTGGAACTGTAGTTCTTGCAGCACAAATTTTTAATATTCTTTATGAAATGATCACTTTATATACCCATGTACCTTGCTCTATACCTTTATAAGCTCAAATTGGAACCCATCCATTTCAAACTGAGAACAATCAGTTTCAAACTGGACTAGTCAACTTTAAGTTGAGACAAATCAACTTCAAATTGAAAGCAATCGCCTTGAAACTGAAATTAATCAACTTGACATTGAGTTCAAATTATACTCAGTTTGAGATTTCAAGCCGACTAGTCCAATTTAAAATTGATTGGTCCCAGTTTGAGCATGAAAAGGTAAGTAAGGTAAGAGTAAACTTATTTTTTCTTAGAGCATGTGATTGTAACTTCTCAGAATGTTTTATTTCTAGACAATCTTCTTAATATAAGTTTTGCAAATATTGACAGAATTAAATCGCTTTTCGTTGCTAATTTCATTATGCGGCAGTCTAAATCAAAACTGTTTCCTTATACAAAAGTAAAAAGAAAATTATGTAAGCAGAAGCTGGTTGACTATACCTTTTTAAGCTCAAATTAAAATCTATCGGTTTGAAATTGGATTAATCAACTTCAAGCTGAGGCTAATTAACTTCCAATTAAAACTAATCTGAACTCAATGTGGAATTGATTAGTCTTAATCTGAAATCAACTGTTCTCAAATTGGAATTGATTAGTTTCTACTTGAGCTCAAAAAAGTATGGATAACCAATCAGCTGCGTTCTTATTCGTTAGTAATATAGTGATCCACAAAATTTGTATCTTCGGTTGGCCATCTTTCTCGTTCATGGTCAACTAAAGAAACAAACTTTGTGGATCATTTGTAACATAACTTATTGATAAAATACGTGCCCAAGGTTGCAAATGGCTGGCAGCGAGCTGAAATATACATTTCTTTTTACCAAAGGTTGACAAAGGCGGTTTGTTATCAGTCATTAGGGTAAATTTACAACCAAATAAATATTGATTAATTTTTTTTAGTCCAAAGATTGCTTCCTCTTTCCCAATCGCACCTATACCTTTTCAATCTCAAATTGAGTTCAATCAGTTCAAAATTGGAATAATCAACTCCATGCTAAAACCAATCAACTTCAAATTGGGATCGATCGACTTGGAATTCAGACTAATAAACTTGACATTGTATTTAGGTTAGTATTAATTTGAAGTTGACTAGTCTCAATTTGAAGTCTCAACATAAAATTGAATATTTCACCTTGAAATTGACTGTTTTCAATTTGCAACTGATTGGTTCCAAATTAAAGTTGATTGGTTTAACTTGAAGCTTTATCACACTCTTGGGTTTACTTCCATTTAACATCTTAACTTAGTAGAGAGTTTAAAAGAAGGGAAATGGACGTAAAATTCGATAGAAATTTACCACAATAGTTATTGACAGAACCATCAATTTTATTGATCATTGCTTCACCTGATGCACTTCTACCATCTGACTTTTGACGATTGCGCAAAGTATTCCACCTTCGTTGCATCACAAATAAGAAATTTTCAGTTGGATCCGCTGTCATATCTTTCACAAACTTGTCACACGACATGATATTTAACTCAGTACAGTTTTCTGACAAATTTTGTACTCTGGCTGCCCAATCATTGCTTGTGTTTACGAGCAAATAGTACGCTATATACGTACATTCCTACCAATTCCATATTTGCAAAATTATAAATTATGATGTGCCGCATAATATGTATTCCGTGTTTAACCTAATATTTCTACAAGATCATCATATGACTTCGTTTTGAAAGTATCTGAAATATACAAGTTACTCAACTGTAGATCATTTTGTTAAATGGGTTGCTGTCATCGAAACAGCGTCCGTAGGACAATTTGATTATCAGTTTTGCTCCCTTTTTCCACCGGACGTAGAATTTATTTTACTTTTAGCCATTGAGAGGATTCAGTATCACCATTTATTCGTTGCCAAGTTGTTCTATACGTACATAAGCAATCAAAGACTTGAGAAAAATTAAATAATTTAATAAATAAACCACTTGATACATAACAGTATGATACTACAAGAACTTTTGATTTTATTCTTTTTTTTGTGACTCAAATAAATTGTCTCTAGTAAATATTTATATCTTTTAATGGCCGATATTTAGCCATACCATGAATACATACTTTTCCAGGTAGTTTCTTTTTTATTTTTTTTTTATTTTATTACTGTTAATTCGCGAAGAAGACTAACGGCCGATTTTATTGCCATCAACATTGATTGACAATTGAATATTCATAAGTAAAGCATGGTTTTTCTGCTCCAGACAATCAATTTTGGTAGCAATCAAGTCGTTGGTGCAATTTGCCCTATTTAGAAAGCATATAAAACGGACAACAAAAAACGAAAGGAAAAGTCAAAAATTGAAAAGTATAAAGTTTGAACCACTTAATTTTTGTTCAGTACTTACATCAAAATTCTCTCTTCTTTTCGGAAAATAGTTTAGTTTAGTATTTCTGAGACTTTCTTGTTACTACCGCTGTTCATGTTTGTGCTCAACACGCTTGATTGTTAATAAAATAAAAGGCACTGTATATATTAACGAAACAGACTTTTATGTACACAGAACTGCAGTTCGATAAAATAAGTTCAGCATTCTTCTCTGCTTTGGATTTCTTACTTTTGTGACTGTATTGGAATTTGAAAGACTACGACTTGTTCATGCTTACAAAGGTACGGTGGTTGTAACGATACACTTCAAACATAATTAAAATTCAAAAAATTTAACAAAGTACTTGCATAGGTTGTAAGATTCTTAAATGTTCTAAAATCCGATAGCTAGTAGTATCTAGCGTTTAAGAATGAAAGAAGAATTTATTGTTAGTCTTAAAAATTCGATTTGCCTGTTTTCGCAATAAAATTTCCATCTCAACCTTCGGCAAGAAAAGTAATGGTGACCGTATTTTTTTATTACGAAGGTGTGCTGCTCTTGGATTTTAAAGAACCTGGTCTTAACATTAACGCTGATCGATATTCAGATACCTTAAAACGCTTACGTGTCAGCATCAAGAATAAACGTCCCGGAAAGCTCACAAGTGGTGTCATTCTTCTGCATAATAAGCTCGACCCCATGTGACACATACAGTTGGGAGTATGAAATGGGAAGTCTTAGAACATCCACCTTACAGTCTCGACTTGGCACCGTGTGATTCTCATGTGTTTGGCCCATTAAAACAGTCAGAAAAAGGGCGGCGGTTCAATTCGGACGCAGAGGTAGAGATTGCTGTTAGGTAATGGTCCCGCAAATAAACGAAAATATTTTATCAGCAGGGTATTTATAGATTGGTTAAACAATGGTACTCGTGCCTTACTGTTAATGGAGATTTGTTTTGAATTTGTTGAATACAAAATGTCTTACAGCTTCTAAACGAGCTTTCATTGAAAAATCCTCCTAGTACAAGTAGATAATTTTGAAAATGAGAAGGATGGTGCTACTAACTGATTTTTTGAAAGAAGATTTTATACAAATAGAATGAGATGGCTTAGAAAACTTGATTGGTTTTATTACCTTGAAATTAAAGAAATCACAAAATCTGGGAACTAATGTAGACAACTAGTGTCAAACAGCTAAACCAAATTTTTGAAAATATAAATGAGCAACAGTTAAAAATCACAAGGAATTATACAAAAGAGCATATATACTGTGTAAAAATGTAAATTTAAATTACGATGCAAAAATAGTTACTTATGTATTAAGGGCGTAAATAGTTATTTATGCAACAAGTGAGTAAAGTGTATCTTTTTTTCACGAGAAGGAAAGTTTGCCGCACGAGCCGTAGGCGAGTGCGCAAATCCGCCGAGTGAAAAAAAGTAATTTTACTCACGAATTGCATACAAAACTTTTTTCACGTTCGTAATAAAAATCAAGAACTACCTACTTCAATAACGGCTTTCTCGATGCGTCACATCAATGCATTCTAATTTCTGACAAATGCCAGTGGCAGCCTCCTATGTCTTTAAATATTTTGCGTTAAAAAATGACACGTTATGATACTTTTTTTCACTCAAATGCGTGAAAAAATGAACCGTTATGGCACTTTTTTTCACGCTTCTATCGCGATGAAACAAACGCATCCTTTATAAACGAAAATTAATGAAAAATGTTGCACTTTTTTTCACGAACGTGAAAAAATACATATTTAGAGCTCGAGCGTGGAGTTTGTGAACCGAGGCAACGCCGAAGGTCACAACCACCGAGGGCTTTAAATATTTTACGCCAGAGATGCATAAAATATTTTATGCACGACTGTTTCAATAGATAGGTAATTAATTAATAATTATATTAGGTACAATTTTCTAATATTTGTCTTTCAATTTTTTAAATCTAATTTTAAAACTTCACGTAAAAATTAACTATAGTAACGACGGTAAACAACTAAAATATTACATATTTACATAGCAACGGGCTGTTTACTTATCTTAACGCCCGTTGCTAGCACTTTAACGCCCGCGAGCTGAAACGATGTGGTTTGCGTCCTAGAAACGAATATACAATGGCCGCTTTTAGGCCCGGTCGTGCATAAAATTATTTTTTACATGCAAAATGAATTTTAGAATTAGAATGTTAAACCGCAATGTGAAAGAAAACTCTACCGTAAATAAACAGAACAGTTGTCTGTACATAAATTTAAATCTTGGTGCAGTACTATTTGGGCAACATCAACTTAAGGGAGAGGTCGAATTTCCGTCAACAATCAATTGCGATTGCAAGTTTATGATTTATTCTGTATCATGTATTCTAGCATCGGATTGCAGCAAAAGTAATAAAGTTTATTCTGCTTTGAAAGTGTCTGGGGCGACGATTTGTTGATTGTAAAACAGTCGAGCCAAAATCTGAAAGAAACAGTATCAAGTCTTCAGGACGTTATCAGTTACTTTATTATTTAGTTAATTTAAAACAATCAAATATTTGCAGAATCTAAAACAATTTTGTTTCTAGTAATAACATAAAAATAATTAAGGTATTAAACCGTCAAAGCGTCGGCTGATATTGTCATTGTTTGTGTGTAACTTATTGTTATTTCGTAGTTAAGTATTATCATTAGTTTTAAATGTTTTGGTGTTTAGAATTTGGAACCACAGTGTAATTCAGTATTTTATACTGATTTGTGATGTAAAATCTTAAAATGCAAAAGTAAATTTCTTTTAAGTCAAGCTATTATCATTTAGTTCTTGTGTTATTATTTATACTGTTAATCACTTTTTGAAATTTTTGTTAACTTAAAATTGTCCCCTGGAAATTTAAACAGAAAAATTGTTGATGTCAGGCAAAATAGTTTCTCTTTATAGTTACAGTAAGTAACAGAATAAATGAAGACTATATTTGGGTTAACTATGTACATAATTATATGAAATAATTATAATACAACAATTATACAGCCAGGTGATGCATATCCAAACGCAATCGCCAACCATCTCTGACCCTCGCAATTTCTTCATTCATACTTCGGTCTCTCATTGCTTTCCTCATTCCATCGTTCCAGGATATGTGTGGGCATACCTTCTTGTTTCTTCCTAGTGGATCTCATAGCTATAGTTGTTTTGGCTATCTTGCATCTTCCATACGGAGTAAGTGACTGAACCGTTTTAGCCCTCTTTTTTCGATACTCTGTATTACAGTTTCTGTTGCCAGGGCCCTCCGTCGTATTTCTTCGTTTCTTATATATTCTTTCTTTGACACTCTGGCACTCCTACGAAGATGGTCATTAATTTCCGTTTATCTACTTCCTTTAAAGTCCAGATCTCACTCCCACAACAGAGTATCGACTCAACCATTGTGCGACCGATTCTCTTCTTATTTTCGATACTGATATGTTTATTCCATCATATAGTCATCGAGGGTTCCTATAACTCGTCTCGCCTTCTGTATTTTCATCTTGATGTCTTCCTTCCCTATTCCATTTTCGTCTCTGATTGTGCCCAGGTATTTGAATTGCTCCATCTGCTTAACTTGTGTGTCATCGTTAATTAATACTTGAAATACCATATATTCCGTCTTCTCTAAACTGACTTTAAGATCCCACTTTAATATATCAATAAATGTGATGTTATTCTCTTCGTTCATTTTTATTCTTTTCTCAAGCAGTTGTTACATCGTGAACAAGCTATAGGTACATGACCTCCCTGGAGTAAACCCATTTTGGTCTTCTGAAATGCTGTTTCCAATTTCTTCTCTCAACCTGTTGTTGAGTGTTTTAGCCCATAGCCTGCTTAATGTGCTTGTAACAGATAATCCTCTATATTTATTTAGATCTTTGCGATTTCCCTTTTTATACAACGATGAGATGTATCCAATCTTCCACTCTTCAGGGACTTTATGTTGCTTCATACATCCATTCATTAGTTGTCTTATCCGTTCTGTCAATGCCCTACCACGATTTTTTATCAACTCTACCATTATATCCCCTGGTCCTGGTAATTTACCAGTTTTCATCTCCTTTATACATATTTGTATTTCTTCCAATTCAATAGTAGTAACTTCGGTATCTTCGCCTTCAATAGTGGAATGAATTCGTTTCGGTCTTCAGTGAGTAGTGTCTCATAGCATTTTCACCACTCTTCAGGTGTCGTTAAAGTCTTGGATTTTTCTTTGTTATTAGTTTTCATATTCTTTATAATCTGTCACACTTCTTTAGTCTGACTACCACTTAGATACGCATATATTTCACTATACGTTTGCTCCCAGAATTCATCTTTTTCTTTCTTTATTTTATTTCGTAGTTCTTTGTTTTTGTTTTTATACTCTTCCTTGTTCAGCTCTGTTTTATTGCTGCTGCTGCTATTAGTGAACAAATTTGTTTTATGCTGACTACTCTGTAATATTTTATGGTAAGAAAATTGTTATATCTATGTTTCAACTTAGAATTTGAAGTTAACTTAATTATGTAGTAAAATAACCTAATTTTATACGTTATCTTGTTAGGTTAAGTATGTTATTTTAAAATAAAAAATTTTTATAAACCTTGTTTAGAGGAGCTTTGATACAGTTTACATAAGGGAGCAATGATACATGTATCAATCCTCCCTTGGTGTCTCAATCCTCCTTTTTGATTATAGAATTTTGTTTCAGACTTAAAAATGCCTTTTAAATATCAAAGAAAAACTAACAGGACGCTTGTGTCCAATGATAGAATGAAACGTGCTGCCAAAGAAGTAGTATTAGAAGGATGTCCACTACGTGCAACAGCCAAAATGTATAAAATTGATAAAATGACATTGAGAAACTATTGTGAAAAGTACAAAAAGACTGGAGAAGAAACAAATCTTGATTCCAAATTTCTCTTCAAATCAAATACTGTCAGCTCAACAAGAACAACTATTAGTTCAGTATCTCCTAACTGCAAGTAATATAAACTATGGTCTAACTACAAAAGAAACACGAGAGCTGGCTTTTATCTATGCATTGGAGAATAACGTCAAGAAGATACCAGAAATATGGAGAAATAAGGAAGCTGCTTCTAAGGACTGGTTACGAGGATTTATGTTCTGACATGAAGGTTTATCCCTTAGAACACCCGAGCCCACTAGCCTTGCTAGATCTACAGCCTTTAACAAACATACCGTAAACCAATTCTTTGCCTTGCTGCGTGAAATTCTTGAACGTGAGCACCTAAGACACGATGCAATTTATAAACTACAGTGACTGTATGTTGTGCTATCAATGCAGTGGGAAATTCTATTCCCCCATGTTTCATATTTCCTCGGCAGAAAGTTCAAGATTAAATGACTTATGGTGCTCCACCTGGATCTATCAGTCTCGCACAGACTACTGGTTGGCAAACTGAGGAAACTTTTGTTAGATTTCTTGAACATTTTATTCAGTTTTCAAAATGCCCGGTAGAAAACAAAGTTTTATTAACATTATATAACCACCGTAGCCATTTGTCTTGGACGTGTCTTAATATTTGCAAGTCGCGTGGTGTTATATTATTAACACTTCCACCCCATACCAGCTACCACTTGCAACCATTAGATGTAAGTGTATTTGGGCCATTCAAGACATATTATAACCAGGAAGCGGATAATTTTATGGTTTCAAATCCAGGTCAAACACAGGGTTTCATGAATACCGGCATATTTCCGTTTGATCCAAATATTTTTTCAGATTCAGATTTTTTATGTTCTTATGTTTCGGACCGTTCAAATCCAGACGAAAATAAAATTATAAGGTTTGAAAAAATCATCAGTTTGATAATGAAAAAGAATCTTGTCTTAGTAGTGTAGAAAGTGAGGCTGGACCTTCCCATGTTCTAAGAGAAATTACTGTTCCTTTGGGAAATCTCGGTACTCAAGCCGTAACAGTTACTGCGCCACTAAAATCACCGGAAGAAGTACGTCCATTGCCAAAAGCAGCTGCTAGAAAGAATACAGGAAAAAGAAAGCCGGTTACCTTGAAAGTTTTAACAGATACGCCAAATCTGGATGAAATTAAAAACGACATGACAAAGAGACAAGAAATAAATGAAATGAAAACAGGTAAGATAAAAACTTTATTTTGCTACATTGGAAATAGGACAAAATAAGATTGCTCCAGAAATAAATGACTTTGATTCTGATATATTCGTTATGTCATCGAAGTCATCAGAATTGACTGATATAGACGATCAGATTTTTAATGATAATCAAGAAGAAAATTTTTTAAATGGTATCATTACCGAGAATGATTTTGTACTAGTAAAATTTGCATTAAAAAAAGTGATAAGGCATTATATGGCACAAGTTGTTAACATCGAAGCAGATGGTACGGAATATTTAGTAAATTTTTTAAGACGGAAACAACCAGATTATTCGTTTGTTTTTCCTGATGTCCAGGATATTGTCACGGTACCTGCGGAAGATGTTATTAAATTGGGAGAACCCTCTCAATCCGGTGGCACAGCTTGAATTAACAGAAAATTACGTTTTCCATTAGACATGTCATCTTTTCAAAATGTAAACTGATCTTGGCTGATCTTGGCTTGTTTTATATTCATATTATCGTTTGTTTTACACTTAAATATTTTTTAATTTCATTTATATTTCTCATAAAATAAATTTTAAAAATATTCATTGTGTATCAATCCTCCTTTATCGCTTGTATCTAACCTCCCATGCTTGGGAGGACTGATACGATACGTACTTTTTTATTTATTTGGTAATAATATATAAATTAATCAAGGCATATTAAATTTTATGTTTACAATCTAACATCTAATTAATAGGTTCTCAAGTAATACAAAGTATAGGGTATCGGAAGCAATCTAAACATTTTTATCAAAATATAAAGTTTAGGTGTATCAACCATCCCCACCTTCCCCTATATAGGTTGCTGGCCTAATGTACTAAACTCCGTTCTCCAAGGACCTGTATTTTCTGTAGAAGTTTGTTCCTTTAGCCAATACTTCCAATTTTTAGGTGCCAGAAACTCGCCTTTCATCCTTTCTTGTTTGCTACATAACGCACATCCACAGTACGCTATGCAGTGATGGCGACGTGAACGTGAGAATAGGATTTGCTGGCAAAGCAGAGTTCTATTTCTAGAACCCCTGACTTATTTGTTAGGAACAGTTGGTGTTTCTTAGAGTTTTATTACGATTGAGCATCGGCCAATCATCTTGCCTCCAAGACTTTTTACCACCCTTTATAACCAAATTTTGTTTTATTATGTGATAATTTAATAGAAACGGAAAACTCGACCGTTAGTTGATATTTAAATTGTTTTGTTTTAATTTGTAAAAATTTTTTAAAGAAAAAGGACCTGCTAAAAGACTTCTAGATTCACCTTTGTTTAGTTAAGAAATTCAGTGGCACCCTCTCAGAATATAAAATTTCAAGAAGCAACACATAATAATTTACATAATACGTAAATGTGTGTGCACATTATACATTAAAAACGAAAAAAGAAATCATCGAGTAATTTAATCTAAATGTACAAAGAAACGCAGTTTAAGAAAAACACCGGTTTGAAGCATTATTAGTACAGTTAAGCTAGTTACACTATAAATAACAAGTTCGATGTTTTTATAGCAATTCCTCCGATATGTACTTAACAAACTTGAATAGACTTGCTGTAAAGTACTTTTAAACTAATTTGTAACATTTTATTAGAATGGCAAACTTTATTTCACCATTTACTATTAAAGTTACTAGAATCTAACATAATAACACCTCTCACATCCTGCAAGGCATTAACCGCTACATTTTACGATAAAAACTTGATGGATGAAAGTGACAATACAGCTAGTTGCTTAATTCTAAAAGACTTTTTCTTCTGCTGTATATGCCTGCTTGGAATAAAATATGAAATAAGGTTCAATCACTGAATTTTACATGATATCCTCCTTATTCGCTTATATATGCAAAAAAGTGACAAACATAAAAAATGTAAATGTCCTTACCTTTTATCTTTCGAAGGACGAGGGATGTAATCCGAGGCCTCTGATATATAATAACTTCTTTTCTTGCGCTTTTTCATGCACAGCACATTTGTCGACAACATTTTTCGTGTTGTATTACAGAAACTACACAACTGCACTACGTTTAGAATTTCTTTTTATATTAATTTCACATTAAACTTACTTTTAGCATTTTTCTGCAGAATTTAAATTGTTTTAAAAAAATGTTATTGCATTCGTCTTTCTAAAATGTAAACCTCTTTCTGGATCTAAAAAATTTAAAAATTTAAAAATTAAAGGTGTTATTAAGATGTTTCGCTTTAGATTAGTAGAATGAATATCGTTTTAATGAGAATTTAAAAGGTTGTTTTTGAAGAAAATCTAATTTAAATGAAATATTATAACTACTATGCATATTTTACAAGCAATTTAAAAAATTTTTAGTGTCAGACGTTTTATTATTTTTAAAACTTAATTTTATAAAAGTGACATTTTTACAACTTAAAAATTATAATGGAGAAAATTATGGCTATAAAATAAATTGTTATGTACTACAGGATCTTTTAATATAGAGTTTCTCCTTTTGAATTACAGCTTTAATTTATTTTTGTTTTTATGTAAAAAATGCAAATACCTATCTGTATAATTCCAAGTAGAATTTTCATTTTTGCAGATTACAATAAACGTGGTATGTATAAAGTAGTCGTTTTCCTTGACATCTGTTGACCTCCATCTTGACAATTAATTGTACTTACTTATTAGAAATGCTCTAATTTGTATTTATAATATCATGACTTTCTTTGAATTAATTAATACCTTTAAATACATCTGATAGATAAGAACACCCATTTAGTAAAATCTTATTTTTGTTTCAAGTTAATAATACACATTAAAATTCGTTAAATTATCCATGAAGTTGATAAAACAAATTTGCATTTTAATTAGGAGAAATGTTCTTGTTAATCGAGTATTAAGAAGCGACGAAGAGAAAAACACTTTTTATGTTAGGAATTATTATTTTTTTCTTTCAAAGAAAAATGCCTTCCACGAGTTGTCGGTTCTAATTAAAAACAAGCCGCAAGAGATAAATCTCTAATAACCCAAATCTATGCAATATCCTCTGGAATGCTGCACAAATCAAGTTGACATTGCACTTTGAAACCACCTGGTTACGTAACAATCAAAACGTTTGTTGACCGAAAGTAGTTCAAGAATGTTACTATTAGAGTCCGGATTTATAAGCAAACACAAATTTCTTTTTTTCTTCACATTATAGTTAACTGTTGGCTTTTATATTATTGTAATAAATTTTTTAAACGTGTTTATTATAACACTTCACTTGCGAGATCATTACAGTTAATGCAACTCGAAAATTCCAGAAGCGGCTTGCTGCAATACACCTAGTTAAGTTTTTACGTGTTCTACTTTGTTGTTATTATGTAGTAGATCCTTACCGTGTTGTTGCGTCAGCATAATTTTAGAAAAACATTAATCTTGGCGATTGCCTTATGTAAGGGGTATCGATCTATCGCATAATGATGCCTGTTTTCTTATCATCCTAATTTTCTTTTAGAAAATTTGATATATGGCTGTTGAAAGCTAAATTTAGTCGAGTAATGCGTGGATGAAAAATTTTTGGTTGTTTTTCATAATTTATTATTAATGGCACCTAGCAATTAAAATAAAAACATGTGTAAAGTACAGAAAGAAAATTTATTAACCTGTTATGGAATTTCCGTGATGTTAATATGCAAGTCAATGTGTTCGAACAGGTAATAAAATTCTGAGGTGATTGTTTAAATAAATACTTTGTTTTGGACAAGCCTGAGGAAGTATCATAAAGAATTACTTTGGTAGCCTTGCTTTTTGCATTAGTGCGTATTATTTGTCTGTATTAAGTGAGCTCAAAGGTTAGCTCTCGAGGTAATCATCGTTCTACCAAATAAAATTCTTTTGAGTAAAAAAGACTTGCAGGTTCTCTGTCACTATATTATTTGATGCGCTCTAGATCGTTGTTAACGGTTGCAAATACATACATTTTATAAGTCAGACACACAAATAAATCTAAGAATTTAAAAGTGGCCGATTAATAAATAGAAAGAATGAGACTAGAGATGTTCAAATAATTGTAACAAAAAGAGTTAGAGCCAATTTTGGCTCAAAACTTAGAATTTTATAAAACATTCTGCTTGACCAATTATCACTGAAAGAAATTTAAAGATCCTTAAGTCACTAGGTTTACCATATATTGATGAATTAGGATTGAAAATAGACTAAACAATAAAGAGAGAGAGAGAGAGAGAAAGAGAGAGAGAGAAAGAGAGAGAGAGAGAGAAAGAGAGAGAGAGAGAGAGAAAGAGAGAGAGAGAAAACTACTGAAAGAACTACAGCCAAAATTCCAAACAACCATGTCAAACTTTTCATGGGTGACTTCAATACCCAAATTTGGCAAAGAAAAGAAATTTAGAGCCACGGTAGGATTATACCGAGCTCTGTAAAACATTTGATTTAAAGTTAATGTCAACTCATTTCCTACCACTTCCACATAAAAAAACCTGGAGATCTTCAAACTCTTAGTCAGAAGAAAATCATGAACATTAAAGCATCGTTGATTCCGATCATCACCTGTTGCCAATAAACGTAAACTTTTAACCAAACAGAACCAAATCGAGTATAACCCAAAACACACGAACGGATCCGGAATTTCTTAAATAAAACGCTAGAACTTTCCTTGCTCATATTCACAATCAAACCCCTCCAACTGGCCTGCCCTCAAACACGCACTCCAAGCAGCTTCACAAAACATCGCTTTACCCCCGAGAAAACCTAAACAGCGATGGTGGAATAGCACTTTTGACTGGGTTATAGAATGGATAATTCAAGCCTGGCAAAACTGGGATTCTCATAAGACCCACCACAAGTGGCAGAAGTTCACTACGGTACAGAAACAAACCTTGAACCTCATTAAATCTAAAACACGTCACTACAATCGAAACAGGCTTGCCAAAATCGATTTCAAGCAAAATAATGCCAGACATTTATACAGGGCATTTAGAGAAGAGCTGTCAAACTATAGCGTTTCTAATCTCTGCTTCAAACGTCTGGATGGGACTCTAGAAACCAATAATAAAGAAAATTAAGCTTTTAACGAATTACTCTAAGGACCTTTTAAACTGTGGATCCCTCAAAAACCGAGTCAATTCTGAAAATTCCGAACCAAACCCCGATTCTAAACCCCCTCATTAGAGGAAATCGAAAAAACAATAAGTGAACTTAAAAATAACAAAGCCCCAGGAAAAGTTGGTATAGTTACCGAAATGATAAAACAAACTTGCCCAGAAAATCCACGCAATCTTAATCAATATCTGGATCACTGAAAAAATCCCTGAAGACTGGAGGTGTGCCTTAATACACCCACTGTACAAAAAAAGGAAGAAAAGAGATATTAACAATTCCAGAAGGATTTCTCTCCTAGCAGTTACTTACAAAATGTTTTTTAAAATCCTACTTAGGAGGATTGAAGAACGACCAGACCACCTAATTGGCGAATATCAGGCAGGATTCAGAAAAGGTACATAGGAGATCGTGTGCAGAACAAATACGGAATATAAAAGCCATTCTCCAAACCCACAAAGGCAGACAAACGGTAGTCACCTTTGTAAACTTCAAAAAAGCATATGATTTAATAGACAGATAAACACTTTTCAGTATACTACAAAAATTTAAAGTTGATAGAAAAACAAGAAAACTAATCAAACAAACATCAACCAATACCACGTCAAGAGTTAGATTCCTGGGGAAGATCTGAACCTCTTCATATCAAAATAGAAGTTCGACAAGGAGACGGACTTTCACCAATACTATTTAATCTTGTATTAGAAAAACTAATTGAGACCTGGGAGAAGGAAGTCAGAGGAATAACCTTGGGCAAACTTTGCAAAAACAAAATTTACCTACGTTGTTTAGCCTTCGCAGATGACCTAGCAATTCTCTCCAACAACAGAAAGAAAGCGACCCACGTTGTTGAGAAACTGCGGCCGAAACTGTGCCACAAATCTCTTATGCGAAAACTTAATACACGAAAGGGTCCCTTTGTTACCTTGATAGGCAACCTGTGACAACGAAGTTTGGAAACATAGCTGAAGTACCGAAATTCAAATAACTAGGAGCCCTCAAAATTAAATCACTAAGCAATTACAAAAGGCCCATAGAATCATGTAGAACAAATCAACAAATAATCAATAACCCGTAACGCAAAACTAACATATTACAATATAGTGATCAAAGCAGAAGCGGAGATCTTAATCATGGAGATCAAAGCACTTATTAAGGATATAGAAAAACAAAAAAGAAAAATCTTTAGGAAAATCGTCGGTCCAGTCTGCATAGGGTGAATGTGGATGAGAAGGAAAGCACTGGAGGTATATCAACACTCTGAAAAAAACAACAGGCGTCTTTAGGAAAAAACGGTTAAAAGTCCACGAGCATAACCTGCAAATCGACAACTGCAGGCTCACCAAACGAATCGTTAATCTTGCCTTCTCTATGAAAGTAAAAAGCAACTGGCTTATAGAAGTTCATAAAGACCTTCAGGAAATCGGCATTAAAGATGACACCGTACAGGACAGAAATAAATTCAGGCAACTGGTCGACAATCATCATTTTGCGGATGTTCGAACAATTAAGCCCGGGGTAGTCTAAACACAGAAACGGAGAAATACCTCCAACGAGAGGATGGAGAGGTTTTGGGAGAGAAGGAAGGCAAAGGATTAAAGGATTGGAGGCTAACTAAGTTCCATCGCGCTCCGTACATGGG